>VXBU01015787.1:15307-32658 GCA_013400315.1 Bombycilla garrulus | reverse complement strand
CCCCCCCAGGGAAGAACTAAGAACTTCTTCCCAACATCTAACTTAGACCCAGCCTCTTTCAGAATCTCCTATCCTTTTTTTACAGTCAGATGTGACAATCGTTCAATAGAGGGCAGAAAGATCTAGACGTTGGGGGTTATCTAAGCTGCTCCCACACATGAAAGTGCAAATATCAGGAATGAGCTAATCATGACTGAATATCAAGATGGGGGAAAAAAGCTGCTCTACAGACCAGTCAGCTGCGCTGAGCCAGTCTGTCCTTGTGCAAATCATAGAAGCACATATATGGCAAAGTTAATGTTTAAGATTTTCTATAAACAGCTAAGAATAAATACTTGTTTCATCAGGGATATGTGGAGAGTGGATGAACGTGGTCTTAGCAGGTACATAGACACGTGCACCTTACACACACACACACAATACACACATATATGTATTAACACTGAAGGCAGGGGCAGCTGTGACTTCTGGATGGCCTGGAAAGCAAAATAAATCTGTTTCCACTGTGTCTTGGAGGGACAGAACTGACACAGCAAGTTGCACTATATACACTTCACAGATTGAGCAATGACATCTGTTTTTCTGGTAAGCTCTTTAATGCTTTGAAAGAGGTGAAACATGATACATCTAAAACATGAGCTTAGAGTCATCAACTCTAAAGCCACCCTCTCAATTACACTTACAAACAGCATTTTCCTTCACAAAATTAGAAGCGTCTCCATAATCCCTTGGCCATTGCAGCACAGCGATCCCATGCCTGCATGCAGGGTGGAGGAATCACTTGGATGAGGGAACTGCACAGAGATAACTCGAGATGGCACTGTAAATGCTGTTGGCAAAAGAGGGAAGACTTCCACAAGAGATACACTGACCATGGAGCCTGGTCACACTCCATTGCTGGATATCAGGGAGCTCCTCTGCCAGCCTGATCACACTCTGCTGACCCTCATCCCTCCCCTGCTATATTTGGGAGGGATAAAGTAGGAAGGCAAGGAGAAACTCCCAGAAAAATGAAAGTGTTCTGTGCTGCCAAAGCCTTTATGAAGTTGCAAAAACCTTCAGTTCATCTTCCCAGCACCGGTAAGATGAGGCTTGGAGCAACCTGGTCTAGAGGAAGGAGTCCCTGCCCATGGCAGGAGGTTTGGAACTTGGGTGGTCTTTAAGGTCCCTTCCAACCCAAATTGTTCTCAGATTCTATACACTGGGAGAGCAGAGGAGCTCAGCAGACACAGTCAGAGGATCAGGGAACATGAACTATGCAAAGAAATGAAAGAAACTAATTTACACTGATCCTCAATGTCAGAGCATGAAGCTGCAACAAACCCAACATCACAACCTGGCTGGCAGAAATCTCTCCCGTCCTTCCCACCATGGCAAAGGGAAACCACAAAATCTAAGAGCTGCAAGAGCTTCGTGGATTAGGATATGTAACAATTGTGGAGGACACTTGGCTGCACCTGACCAGCCTGGAATAGCAAAGCAACCCACAAATCCATGTCTGAACAAGCTTCATGGAGCCCTGTGTGGCCAACTAAACCTTTTACCCATGAACAGTCTCTTATCTATATTTCTCCTTCTCACACAGATCTCGTGTCTCACCTACCCAAACAAGCCTGTCTTTGGCAGGCCAGCCCCAGGAGGAAGAGTGGAAGACAGCTTGATTGCCAATATCTGATCATAATTTGGGATACAGAAAGCTACTTACCTTAGGAATTACTTAATAAAGCACTTAGTGTGTGAAGTATTATCACTATGTGTAATTAAATACAGAAAGTAACACGGAGGGAGATAAGGATCCTGTACAAACGGACAAGGAGGAAGGTAATTGAGATTTGGGCTTCTGTTCTGCCAGCTCCTGTGAACTGCTCCAACATGTGTGCCTGGTGAAAGAAAGACTTGTAAAGTGGGAAGGGAGAGGGGGAAAGCCACTCGCTCTTGCCCTGTCTGTCCCCACTCATCCGTTTCCATGAACAGTGCCACAGGAAGCCCTGGAGTGCAACGGGGAAATTGTCGCACAGAAACAATGAAGCCCTGGGGTGTGAATTATTTAGTGCTGTGGAAGAACAATTAAGCTCTGTGAGGTATTTAGTTCAGCCCTATGGCAGATGGAAGCTGGAAAGCACAGGTGAGGTGTGACACTCACAGGGGATGAGTTGCGCCCAACATCCAGCAGCCCCAAATTGCTGCTTTGGCTCATGGGACAAAAAAGAAAAAAAAACTGTTGTGATATTGAACCCACCCTGAGGATTTGCACAGGAGGTTAGTGCCACCCTATAGTTGAGCATTTAGTCCCTTTAAGAAGGGGTGACATAGAATCATAGAATGGTTTGGGTTGGAAGAGACGTTAAAGCCCATCCAGTTTTATCCCATCCCCTGGGCAGGGACACTTTCCACTATCCCAGGCTGCTCCAAGCCCTGTCCAACCTGGCCTTGGACACTTTCAGGGATGGGGCAGTCACAGCTTCTCTGCACAACATGTGCCAGGGCCTCAGCACCCTCACAGGGAATAATTTCTCCCCTGTATCCCACCGAACCCTGCCTCTGGCAGTTTAAATGCAACACCCCAAGTCCTGCTGCCTTTGAGTCGAATGGGCAGATTGCAGGAGGTTTAACATCCCTTCTTGAGGAGAGGGGAAATGCCACCAGGGCTGATTTACTTTTTTACTTTGCTGGCAGGGGATGTGGAGCAAACAAGAAAAAAGATGGGAAAAGAGCAGGAAAATGAAGGAGAATACAAATGAGAGTAGGGGTTCCAGCATGACATTTCTGCCACAGAATCACCTACATTTCTGCAGTGGTGCTGCCATAACTTGTAACAACATTGCTCAGCTTGTAACAGAAAAGGGTTCTCCTCATAACCCAGTTCTTGGAGCTACATGAGCATTAGTAGCACTACAAGTTATGGTACTTCTTGTGGAACCCATAAAGCCTCAGAGACCCTCTGCGCCAAGCACTGACAACACAAACCCTAACAAGCAAATTCCTCTTCAGAGGAGGAGCACAGAGTGAGTAGACAGCTTTCACATATACAAGAAGGAGAGAGAATGAAAGGAGAAAAGCAGTTATTGCTCACAGTTATTTTCCAGTCTTTAGTGTTCATGGGAAAAAAAATAGAAAATGTGCCTGGAACAGCACAAGAAACGGTGGAAATGCAGGAAACAACCTGAAACTTATTTCTCCAAGCCCTTTTTTGTCTGTTCCTCAATATCAGGATGTGTCTCAATCAACACCTCCTAATTACAACATCCAGCTGCAGCATCATAATCTCAAGGTGAGCAGTGAACCTGAGAGAAAAGCTCTTCAAACATAGAGGCTCTTGGCCAGCCTCCCCAAGCATCCCTGAGAGTGGTTCGGGTTGAAAGGGGCCTTAAAGCCCATCCAGTTCCATCCCTTGCCATGGGCAGGGAAACCTTCTACCTTCTACTAGACCAGGTTGCTCCAAGACCTGTCCAACCAGGCCTGCAGAAGCATTTCAAAAGCCAAAGGATTCTGCACCTTTTCCTCACCCAAAGACACTTGTCCTAAGCTACAATTCCAGAAGGTCTGTATTCTATCTCCATGAACTGTTGAAAGCAGGAGGGGCACTGTTTTCCTTGCCTCCTCCCCCAGACTATCTCCTGCTAATGGGCCATCAATGCCTTGCCCCATGAGTCATAGATAACTCCCTCTGGGAGCCATTTCCTGTTTAATGGGCCATTAAGTACCCACCACATGACTCAG
This sequence comes from Bombycilla garrulus, assembly GCA_013400315.1. NCBI lineage: Eukaryota > Metazoa > Chordata > Aves > Passeriformes > Bombycillidae > Bombycilla > Bombycilla garrulus. The sequence goes on along the minus strand of VXBU01015787.1, from coordinate 28,938 downwards.
AGAATGACATCAGCCCATTGTGAGAAGCTCCGCCCAGGGGGAGGAGCCAATCATTCCCACCTGGATATAATCTGGGAATTGGGACAGAACAGGCATCTGCCTTCTACTGGATTCCCAGAGGAGCAGTCTTCTCTCCCATTGGATTCCCAGAGGAAGGACCAGACCCTTCTACATCACCACTGGACCACTGGAGAAAAACTCTGCCCTTCTACAGGATCTCTGCCTCAGCAGAATCATCTGTCACTCCAGGAGCACAACTGGAACCACCATTCAAACTGGACTGCTACCAACACCCTGACTGACAGGGTGTCAGGTTGTATTCTAACTGTCAGGTTTTATTTTTTTTTGTTTAATACTGCATCTTGTTCTAATTTTCCTATTAGGTTGTAGTTTGTTGGTTTTTGTTTTACTTTATTTTGTTTATACATATTAAAGAACTGTTATTCCTATCCTCATATTTTTGCCTGAGAGACCCTTTTAATAATTTGGAGGGAGGGGGTTTACATTTTCTATTCCAAGAGAAGCTCCTGCCTTCCTTGGCAGGCACCTGTCATTCAAAACCAAGACAACACTGAAAGAATAAGCAAACAAAAAAGTCAAGGGAAGAGGAAATTGGTTCAAGACCCCTTGGCAAGACAAGCAGAAAGTGAGCACCAGGCTTGTACAACAAACACATCAAGGAACAAAACAAAGGTGTAAGAGAGGAAGGAGAAAATATTTATTTTCCTTTTTTCTAGAGTCCTTTTCCCTTTCAGGTAAATAATATTTATGCCATGGGACTTTGACAGTCCTCTGGAAAACACACAAAGCCTTTTTGTTCCCACTTGCCTCCCAGGTGGGAGGACTGGTTGAGCAGCTCTGAGGAATGAGGGTGAAAACCAATGACCCAGAGCCGCTGTTTAAAGGAGAAGAGGAAAAGGAATGAGAAGCAGGGCAGGAGGGCCAAAGCTCGGCAAGAGAGGGAAAAGGGGAGTTCCAGAGCCAGGATTCCTGAACGTGTCCCTTCCAAAACAGTCCACTCTAATTTGGAACAGCACTGCATCCCTCCTGACTCCAAAGGACCTGCATTGCCTCAAAACCCACTCATGAGCCACCAACTAAAACTTACCTGCAAACATCATTGGGTCAGAATTTCATTTGCACAACAAATCGTCAATTGTTGAATTTTTAATGGTAGACTTTAAGCCCTGTTAAATCACAGGGATCTACAGGAAATCTTGAGTGACGACATTGGTTCCTTCCCACCAGGCATTTAGGACACGATAAATTTGGTCTGAACTTAAGCTTCCTCCCACAGGAAGCTCAGCAAGCCAAAAAGCACCTCTAAGACAAATTCAGAGTGATGTAATGGATATGTGACTAAAGTAGTGGGTTTTAGGTAAACCTTAATCCTTAATAAATTACAGATAATTTTTATGTAAGGGATTATAAAGGCTATCTGGATACTTTTAATAACTAAATGGCTGAGTGAGAAGAGGAAAGAAGAGATGAGGAAATCAATTAGATGCAAATTTAAATGGGAGACCAACTTAACAGCCCCTAGAAATGCTCATTATTTTGGGAAACGCTGGCCTGATAGAATTAAAATGCTCCGTGGGAAGAGAATACATTTTTCAAGCATGGGAGAGTTTGGAGGTGGACAGAAGGAAAAGAGTAACTGGCTTAGAGATGAAGTTTTTCCTTTTGTGGGGAAAATAAGATCATAATATGAAAGTTAAGCATTTTGAAGGGCTCCGATTGATCCTTTTTCAACATTTGAGGCTTTTTCTACATCAGTGGCTTTATCAGCAAAGCACTGATTTATCAACAAGGATTTCTGCTTGAAAAAGGAAGCGTTTGGTGAAAAATCAAGGCTGTTAACACTGAGCATTCATTTTTTTTGTAAAGGACATTTCAATTTCTTTTTCATCTTGATTGCTCAGTAATTCTCAAATGCAACATAATTCAATTAACCCAGACTCCCAGCATTCCTGTACCATGGGTTGTCTAGATCATAAATGGTCACGGGCTGTTTGCCCCAGCAAACACCCACTAAGGAAAGATTTTCCACTCATTAATCCACCCCAAAATCCCTGTGCACAGCGGGGGATTTACTGTAACCTGCACAGTACATCACAAAGGGGTTTGCAGGATTTGGGATGTGCCACTCAACATTTGACTTTCACCCTCGGCATCCTGGGTACCCATCTGGGCCCTGGAGATATCTCCAGTGCCACTGAACCAGATTGGTCACCCCATCATTCTGCAGGAAAGTTGCTCCAAGCCACTGACCCATCTGGGACTGGCAGGAAAATAAGCACAGGACTTTCAAAAGCACCAAAGTTGGCCTTCTGAACACGGCATCACATTCAAAATCCTGGCATAGTTTCTGCTGGAAGGGATCTTACATCTCATCCAGTCCTACCCCCAGCCATGGGCAGGGACACCTTGCACTAGCCCAGGTTGCTCTAACCTGGGCTTGGACACTTCCTGAGATGGGGCAGTCACAGCTTCTCTGGGCACCCTGTGCCAGGGCCTCATCACCCTTACAGGGAAGAATTGCTCCCCTATATCCCATCTATCCCTGCCCTCTGTCAGTGGGAAGCCATTCCCCCTTGTCCTGTCCCTCCAGCCACTTGTCCAAAGTCCCTTTCCATCTCTCTTGGATCCCCTTCAGGCTCTGGAAGGGGCTCTAAGTTTCCCCTGGAGCTTTCTCTTCTTCAGGCTGGACAATCCTTGCTCCAGCAGCTCCACATCCCCCTGCTGTTTGGGGTCATAGAGCTGCATTCAGCTCTGCAGGAGGGGTCTCCCCAGAGCAGATGGGCAGAATCCACTTCATGTGCTGCCCCTGCTGTGGGATGAGTCCAAGTCATGGTTGGACTTCTTGGTTCACATGAAGTCTCTTACCCACCAACACCCCACTCCTTCATGCTTTCAAAATCTGCCCCTTTCCTTACATGTTATAAACCATTTTTTTTCTTCCAGGCTGCCCCTCCTGCCACTGCCAGGGCTGGGAAACCCACCATCAACACAGACATCTACACTGTGAGGAAGGACAGAGTCAGCACCCCTTCCCTCCCTCCCTAGACTAATCTTCCATGACACGCTGGTACATTGTAGCAGGTGATAGATCCGGGGGCAAATAATTCTGCTTTCTGGTTAATTAATCCAGCATTACGAGAGCAATGAGAGTCTAATGCCCAGTCTTAATCCCCATGCAATAATATTGCATTCCACCTTCCAAGGCAGGGCCACTTCTTGGGTCGCAACTGGGGTATTTCAGATCACAGAGGCTACTAGCTCCTACTGCTCATGCTTTATTAGCCATAATTTGTTACCCGCCCCGTACACTCAATCTGAGCCCAAAATATTGTTTTACAATATTAATTAAAAAGCACTGACACTGAACACTTGGTTCACATGCTCCAACGTGATTTACGGGTTGTGTTTAATTACCTGACAAGTGCGATTTACCACATCTACCTGGTAGGTACCATGTGGATTTAAATCAATTAATGTTTGGTGGCTTTACTGTACCTCACTGGGGAAGGAGGGAGGGTATCTCATGAACACTAGACTCCACACACATGAAAAAAAAAAGAAGATATTCCAGGCATCTAAATTGCAAACAAGATAATGTGACCTGGGCAGAGTCCCACAGCAGCTGTTTATGGAGCATTGCTTCATTAATGATCTTGGTGATTTTTCATGGAAGGTTTAACTAATTAGTTGAGTAGGCCCTCAATAAACGAGACACCAAGTTATGTTTAGCTTTAATTACACAGTAGCCCTGTTCAGTTGCTCAAAATCAGACACGTGCTTAAGTGTTTTGCTGAATTAGGGTCAGTGTGAATACAGAACTCCTGTGAGCATCTAGGAAGCTGTGCTGACATTGATTTAATGAATGCAGATTTGCAGCTGAAGAAAAAAATGTCCCAAAAAATAATGAAGAAAGAAAGCAGCTGAGCCTTGACTCAGAAGGGGGACTGTGAGAGGCACCTCCTGTTGTTGATCCCAGTCACTTCAGCAGGATAACAGTCACATTTGGGGAAAGGGAGAGCTCACTCTGGCACATGCCCTGGTGCAGTAAGAGTTCCTGTTCCAGGAAAGGAAGGTTATTGCAGAAGGCCTCAAAGGATGGAGAATTTTGCCAGGTGTCCTCTTACCAGCTTGGTCCCATCACAGTCCTCTTTGTCCCTCCCCTTTCCCCCCCTGTCCCCACTACAGGCTCTGTGTTCTCACACTCACATTCTCCCCTGCTCCTATCTCCATCTCCAGTCCAACCCCCTCCTTCCAGCACAGCAATTTTAACGGCAGAGCTCTCTCACCCCAAACTCCAACTACTCCTTTCAGTGTAACCTTCTCTATCTTACATTGCAAAGAAGCAATTTGCTCCTTCTAATTTTCACCCACTACTTTCCTTCCCTGGGAGCTCATCAGACACAATCCATGTGGTAACTCTGTCCTTTCTACACCCAGCTGCAGGGATATCCTTCTCTTTTACATGGCTGTTGGATCCTAAATCCAGCCAGGACAGAGGGAATGGGTTCCCTTCACCACTGCCAATAAATCCTCTCTTCCTTGTCACTCCTACACCGTTTCCAAAGGACCCCTGTGCTGAACTAATCCATTCCTCCCTCCAGCACAAAGTCCAGAACCCATTCCCAGTCTCCCTCACATTTATTCTCACGTTCCATTCTTTTGACCCATATCTATCCTGGATTTTCCTTTTAGGTGATCTTTCCAGCTTCTCACCTTCCCTTTACCTTCAGCAGCTCTCACTTACCTCCTGTTTGATTGTTTGATTCCCCCCATCTAGTCTAAGCACATCCTAATTTATATCCCTCATCCTTCCCAGCTGCCACCCAACCCCAGTTCCTTCTCATTAAAAACCTCCTTAAACACACCTTTGGCAATTGCTGCCCCAGCTGGTCTCTTCCCTCCTCTTCCTGACACAAAGTATGTCAATCCCATTAAATNAAAAAAAGGATCAGTATTCAGGTGGAAAATTTCTTTAAAAAATAAACATCTTTGCTGTCCAGATGAATACAGGTTACCTAATTGTTTCCCAGCTACTCTGTTTATGTAACCTTGAAGTTATTTGGTACAATGCTTAAGTTCTGACAACTCAAGATTTGTTATGAACTAATATTTTAAAGTCAAAATAACTCAGAGGTACAGGAGATTGTCACAGATCACTCAGACAATCTGTACAGTGACAAGCAACGTCTATAATTTGTATTTTTTTAAGAGGAAAGGCTTTTCCTGGGTTACCTTTTCTTCAACTCTTGAGTAAATCAAACCCACTCCCTTTCCAATCTGATGGCCTTTAGGATGTTGAAAATATACACATAGATACACATGTATTGTCTTTCTACCTGAAAGACATTCTATTCTATGTGAATAAAGGGCTTTGAGCCAAAACCAACCAGATAAAATCTTTCAGGAACTTTTACAATGTCACATACTTGTGCAAATCGCCAGCGTGTTTATAGCAACAGGCACCACAACAGAGCTCTGTGCTCAGTCAGAGCAGGCAACCTACTCCATCTGTTTTGTGCCTGTATTTACATGTGCCACCAGGTGAGACACCACCTGGCACAGCTCAGAGGAACTCAGAGGGATGGGGAAATCATTGCTCTTCACACATCTCCCCCTGAGACCCCAAACAGGCCTTGGACATGTCTGCAGGAACTGATGGTGTGGCACAACTGTCACACAAACCAAACGTGATGGTTTAGGACAAGACAAAACGGCCAACATATTAGGAAACATTTCTTCCCCAGAAGGGCTGTCCAGCGCATGGCACAGCTGCCCAGGGCAGAGGAGGACTCACCATCCTTGGAGTGAATTAAAGCTGTGTGGATGTGGCACTTGGGGGACATCGTTTAGTGGTGGGATTGGCAGCACTGGGGGATGGTTGAGCTTGACGATCCCAGAGGTTTTTCAGCTAAATAATTCCATGATTCTACGCTTTTGGGTCCTCTTGTAGCAAACCGCTGTGCTGCTGCACCAATTTCTCCATCTCTCTATGAAGAAGAGTAAACAAGATTTAATCATGTCACTGAAGGTGCTGTGAACTGTCAAAGACCTGGAAATCTTGGAGCATAAGATCCAGCCCCAGAAGGAAATATAATTATGCAAGATGGTGTGTAACTACCTTGGGGAGGAGTTGCCCAATGCTGGTATGGAGAAATTGTCTTTCAGGTTGTGTTAAGATAAAGGAGAAACAGACATTTATTTTAGAATGCAAACATTCCTACCAAAGTAATTATTCCAGAATAGCTAATCTGATAAATAACCAAAACCAGACAACTTCTGTGTCCTGGAAGGATGGAGTTTCATTATTTTTGGGGATTCCCAGGCATGCTGTCGGCTCTTTTGCCATACAGCATCTAAAATGGTGGTTTTCCACTAAGCTTGGCCAGACAGAAACATAAATAACATCTGTGAGGATGAGATGGAAGTGATTAATTTGAATTCTCTTTCACAGAAAATGGGCTGGAAGGATAAAGCCAAAACACTTTAACAATAAACACCTTCCTACCAACAGTGGGAATTTTACCCAATACATTAATTTCTTCAAGGAATAAATTACCTCCTTTAATATTTCTATTTGTCAATGGAAATTACTTTCCAAGAAGCTGAGTAGAGTCTATTTTTTTCTCTCAGAGGACAAGTCCTTTCCCTTTTGCACCCTTCAGTGAGGCAGAAAGTGGAACCTTCACCTGCCAGGGGTGAGTGCTGCCAATGCAGATGTCTATCAACAGGTAAAATGAGTCCTCAGGCAGTGCAGGCTGATGAGAGCTCAGCTCCAGGCTTTAAAATGGGATGGAAAAGTGTCCAGATTGCATAGGGGAGCCTGGGAAAGACAAGCGTGATTTATTGCACTAAATCACACAAATAAAGGTGAGTGACTCAAGCACATGCTTGCCTTCACAGGGGTCAGCACAACAGAGAGGCCCTCTTCCCACCAGGTGGAAAACCACCCCGGGGGATCCTTCCAGGATCCAATTGCTCATCTGGGAAGATCCCTTTAAGCCAATGTATTTCATTTCCAGTCCCTTGGGATTCCAGATGAGCAACCCAAGGGGTGAAAAGGGAAGCTCCACCCAAGTTTGTGTTTTGCAGGATGAGGCACATTATGAACTGACAGTGGAACTGCCCGAGGTGCAGTGAGGGCAGATACAGAGCCCACATGAGCCCTGAGTTTTGATTAATTATCCCAGTAGAATTTTCTTTCTCTTGCCTTTGAATAAACTGCATGCACTGGATGGTGGAGATGCTCCTGGCCAAAAGGAAAGGTGAGAAAGAACCATCCCGCCAATCCCTTAGCCTGCAAACTCCTCTCCTACTAGAAAACCCTTTGCAAAAAATAATTTTTAAAGAATTCTGCCAAATGGGTTTTAAGCAATAATTAGCTGGGAATGGGCTATAAAGATGCAGAAGTGCCATTACAAGGAGAAATGATGCACTCCACCACCTCTGGGAGCAATGCTGTCCCATGTTTGGGAGGAGAGGAGAAAGCACCAAGAGCCCATTTGCCAAACCCTGCTCTTCTTACTCAAGAGGAAATTTTTTAATTGCCACCCACACAAATTCAACCCCTGTGACTCATTGCCACAGAGAACGAGATCAGCTTTAAAGCAACCAGAACTTGAACACAATAAAGGTTGTCTCTTAAGTTCTTCATTCACACATGGCACCTTTTCCAGATTTTCCCACCTACTGCAAGAGGTAGAAATGTCCTGATTTATTTACTTCTTCACTTCTCCCAGGAAACAAGGCTCTCAGGAGATCCCATGACTCTTTGAGCCAAGGATTCCTGGATGAACATCTATTCTCAACATACAGGAAAAAGAACCCTGGAGCTGGCAGAGGCCTTGTGTTGTGGGACCACTGCCCAAGTGGGAATGAGAGCTCTGGGCTATGATCAGCTCCAACTTGGGATGCTTTACTCATTCCTGGCTCTCCTCCCACTGCTCCATTCCCAGTTCAAATCTGATGGTGAAGGACAGAGAAAGGATTTAACACTTGAATCAACCTCCTACCAGCTGCTGTTGTAGAGCAGGATCAGGCTATGAATCCCTCTGGATTTTGGATGAGAAAATAATTCCCAGAGGGATTCTGAAGCTCAGCTTCAAGCTTAGGGTCTCTCAATTGCTGTGTTATTTGTTGGGTTGCAGGTTTGGAGGGTTTTTTTTACATAACCCCTTTGGGCTCAGGGTTCTAATTACTTTTCATTTATTTTAACAATAATATTTGAGTGACAGATCTTTTATTAAAACATTGTTATCAGAAAACATCCAGGAGTGGGCAGGGCTAGAGCTCCACTCAAGGTTTCCATGCCTCAGGGAAGCTCTTCTTGGCTCTCACCTGGCCTCTGAAGAAAAGTTAGATATGCAGGTTTGGGGAAAGAGACAGAAAGACATTGCTGCCCCAAAAGTTTGGTAGGAAAACGAATGTCCATCACACCAGAAAGGAAAGTGGTGAGGCAAAGGAGAGAGACTTCGAGTTTCTTCCCATCCTTTCAGGATTTGCAGGAGAGCTGTGATCAAGGACATGGGCAGCTGTGTGGGCAGCTGATGCTGTATTCAACTTATTCCTTGTCCACTGGTGACCACCCACACAGCAAAGAGCTGTGTCCTCTCCTCCTGATCCCATGCTCCAGGCACCTGACAAAACCTGCAGGTGGTCATGTGGTGGAGCCTTCTTTTGGAGCATGGCTTTGCAGGAATCATTTTTCCATGGCTCCTTCCCTCCTCCTGCTTTAACGACTGAGACCATGAGTTTCCTAGGACAAGAACTCTGCAGTGGTCCATCACTTCTGGTATCAAGTTAGTGCCATCATGGCATCTTCTGACACAGACACTGCACAGAAAAGTCTCTAGAATATATTCCATGGGAGGTCAAATCACTTGCTCATGGATCTGAAGCAAAATGAGGTTTTTTTCATCAGTCTTTTTTTTTTTTTTTTTTTTTTTCTCTTCTTCCATTTTAGTTTCAAGATCACTCTGAGACTTGAAGCACTGGGGGCCAGAACCTGAAATAATTCTGCTTAAAAAGGTCTTACCTGATGTTGTTATTGGGTTGCTGCATGTATTCTCCAACCTCTCCCCCTTCCATGACCCATTCGGGCTGCAATTTCCAAGAAACTGCTCAAAAAGAATCCATCCACTGTTCCCAGCTTGCCTTGCCCTGGGGTTTTGGGATGGTGGGATCAATTGCCCAATGCCAACTGCTCTGTGCCAGAGCACACACTTGACATGGCTCCACTTTCCAGCCCTCTCAGACTGATGTGGTTTCTGCCCAGATAAGCCAATATACACCCCCATGGCTGTGGGAAAAGGTTAAAAAAACCCTAATTTGATTTCTCTTGCCTATTCATGAAGCAATTCCAATTATTTAATGGGTTAAATGAGCCTGAAAGCCACAAGGACCCCTTGTGAAAAGAGAGGAGAACAGCACTTCAAAGCTGGAAGTATTTGGTGGGCAAGATTTCGGCAGAGGGGCATCACCAGCATCCAGGGTTGGCTGCGCCATCCCTCTACTTCTGCTGGAGCAGAAAACTGGAAAGGGGGCAACTTCTGATGTTTTGATTCTGCTGCTGTGAGTCTCACTTTTCCTGATATTGATGCAAGGTTGAGGCATGGGTCTAAGCCCCTTTCCTAGAGGCCACCTATCTATCAGGACATCCTTTTTTTGGGAAGCCAATGTGCATCCTCAGCGATAAAAGATATGAACAGAAAAATTCCACCTGACAAGCAGGGACCTTGCCGAAGTCCTGAGGCCATGTCCGCCCCTGTCACCATGCCAGGAGCTAACAAGCATCAGCTCCATCCCACCTTCTTGCACTTCAGTGCATGTTTGCAAATAGTTTTTTTTCCAAAATAAAAATGATATTCAGGGCTCTTCCTTTATGTTGCTTGGCTGGGTCATCTCTGTTTATTGCTCCTTCCCCTGTTTATTTCTGCTCCCAAGCATCTGGGGACAGGCCATGTGAGTGGGGAGTTCTGGACAGGCAGGATATGGCACTGCATTTCGAGGCTCCCTGACACGCCAGATGGTGGGAAAAATTCAGCCAAAAGACTCAATTTCCTGTGAAGTTCCTTTATTATCATTATTACTAGTATTAATATTCCTTTTATCAATACTGTTATCTTGTACTGAAGTACCCACTTTAGGATTTTTTCCCAACATGAATACTATGTCCATTTTTGAGGGCAACCCATGGACTAAGCAAGCAAAGGGGCAAAAACCACCTAAAAATTTCACAGTGCGGTGAAGCAGTTGGATGGAAAGGAGCCTGGGAAGGAGCTGGGAGCAAGGTGATACAAAGGTGCTTAGGCTGGAGGCTTTGAACTTGGGTGAGAGATGTCAGGGGAGAAATACAAATAGAGAGGGAGAGAAAATAAATGAGAAGTACATTTCCTGCACCCTTGTTAACCCATAAAACCAGAGAAGTAGAGTTATGTACACCACATGTGCCAAGGGAAAGGGGAAGAGAGGAAAATTGACAGCATTGTCGGCTTGATGAGATCTCCAGTAAAAAAAAAACAAATGACCTTTTGTGCAGTCTGGGGAGAAGCTCTTCCATCATCTTTATGAATTTCCCCCTTTGGCAATAGCTAAATAGCCTTACATATCTACCATCAAGACACTAACAGCCATACCATAAATCTTAACCCCAAACTATCATTACTTACTAGAAAAAATTAATGGTTTGCTCTGCACATGAAAAAAAGAGCAAAGATTCTTAAAGAGGAGACCCTTTCAGGCTGAGCATCCTCCCTGGGCTCTCTCCGACTTGTTGGTGGGATGAACACTTCTTGCATGCTCAGCTCTTAGAAGTATCCCTGGGAATGTGCCATTTTCTCTCTCTTAAAACTGTTATCTTGGTAATTATCAGTTGCCTGCAACAGTGAGTCAGGTTGGGAAACACTGGATAGTGGAGTCTCAGCCACTCATCTGCAAAATAGAATTCAGGAAAAAACACTGGAGATTCATGGGGTCCCATAAATTACAATAATTGAGGTTAAACAATTTGATACAGTCAGAAAAAGTGCCCAGAGCTTTTACCTTCCCCCTCGGCCCCATGGAGGACACAGCCCAGGTAGAGGCAGGAGCCAGTCCCCAGTGCTGGCTCTGGGGCAGCTGGAATGTGATTTAATTCCTCCCCTCTCATTACCACTTCCTGAGTCCGGGTGCCTACCGAGCCCTGAGGGACAGCAGGGAATGAGGGGAAACATTAGTTTCTTAACAAATTCTTGTGTCATCTTCTTGACAGCACCTTTAAGAGCTGGATGACACTCAGGAATGATGTGGCTTAACTTCAAGGGTTCAAGTGAGGGAGCATTTCCCTTTGCCAAGGAGCAGCAGTAATCGCTGGAGCAGAAATCCATTCCAGTTCTCCCTGCCAGCAGCCACTAAGTCCTTCACTCATGTGGCAGGGACACATCAGGGCTCCTGTGCTACTTTCATCAGGTAGCTGTGCCACCCCTGGAGCACCACTAATTTTGGAAGAGTGACAGAACAGTTGGTCTCAATAAGCTTTTCCAGCCTTAACCATTCCCTGATTCTGTATGTGTGGATGAAGTGGTTATCATACATTCCCCCAGATTAGTACATTTCCATGGAGGTGATATGACATACTGTGAACACTCCCTTGATCTGCTGCAAACCAGAAAGGAAAGGGGTTAAAGCACAGGGAAAGTGACCTTAAGTAGAGGGACTCCGGGGCACCGGCATTCCAGTGGGACAGAGGCTGTCACGCTGGAGCTGGATGCTAAGACTTTCCCCAGCATTCCCTTTACACGCTTACTATCTGGAGATGAATAAAAAGCCACAGCGGTATTAAATCCCAGGGATTAAATGTTTAACATGACCAAGAATAAGAAGCCTGGAGAGCATTAATTAATGTTTATATGTGGTTTCTATCTTCCCTTTTTCTTTTACCCTTTGTCTGCCTCAAAAGATAATAGATGGGAACAACTTCTGCCAAGACCAGGCTTCACCAGTTAAGACTCTTCTTTTTCCACTCCAAAGTGTTTATAACAATTCAATTCAGAGGCTCGTGATTCATGGGGCTTTCCCAGTGTTTATCTGCAATTACAGGTCCCATTGTTCCCCAGCATGGGACTTTCTTGTAGGTTATATTCTCCACACACTGATTTCCAGCCCAGTCCCTCAGCCTGGTAAACCCACGGCATTGCTGCCTCCACTGCTGGAGCACTCTTCTTCTCCTCTCCCTCTCCAAAACAGGAAGACAAAGAACTTCCCATGGATGTGGCATCAAGAGGTGCAAATTCCCACCCTTGGTAGCACTTCAGGAGCTGCTGTGTGTGACCCTGCCCTTTCTTGGGAACATCTCCAGGTCAAGGTTATTCCTTGTTCATGGGATGAGCCTTTCGCAGGGAGGACAGAAGGTGACACATAATCCCCAGCCAGATGTTCAGTAGGTATAAATGGCTCTCCACTGATTTATGTCAACTGAAAATACAACTTGACCACATCTCTTGGTTCCTGTACAGTCCTGCATTCCTGAACCCAGGAATTCTAGCTAAGCAAAAATTTCAAGTTACTGCAACAGGTGGAAAGAATGAGGGGCTGTTCCCTTCTCCTGACCCAGTGGAATGCAGATTACCAACTTAATGCAAAAAACTCAAGCAAACCCGAAAACAACCCCACCTGCAGATATGCATTCCCTATCAGACCTACACCTGGATAAACATTCCTGGTTCCTGAAGAAATTTGACCCACAGAATATTCTGAGTTGGAAGGGGGTCCACAAGGACCATAAAATCCAACTCTTAAAGAAATAGCCCATAATGGGATTGAATCTGCAGCCTTTGCATTATTACCACTGTGCTCTGACCAGCTGGTCTAATGAACTTCATAAACAGTGTTTCAGTTGTAAACTCCAACTCCAACGGTTGGGTGCTGGGAATGCCGGAATCTGGTGTAGAAAGACAATGAAATGATAAATTAATCTGGTTATTTTTCTGAAAACTTCAATATGGGGAGAGATACAAACCCCAATAATAACAGATGCTGCCTTCCCTGCATTTTCCATCATTCCAGTCTGCCCTATCTACAGATGTCTGTCCATTCCCTTTTTTCCTCCTGCTGTTAATCCTGAAAACCTGATGGAGATGTGCCATGCTGGGGGCTGAAGATGAGGGAAGCTCTGTGCCATCCATTCCTCATCCTTGGTGGATTCACATATGGTGACACCATGTCACAGGTCCAAAATGCCCCTTGCCTGTGATTTTGGCAATCCTGCTGCCTCTACAAAACAAGACTGCCAGGGAGGCATGCCTGAAACAAGTGTGATGCCAAGACAGGATTAAGCCTCTCTCACTTGAGCAATTCCAGACTATTCTGCAGGAAAGAGGAATTGTGGATCCCCTACCACATGCAGCTGGGAGCTTGGGACTAGCCAGAGCCAGCTGAGAGCATCCATCAGCTCCTGGGAGCTATCCCATCCTTTTCCTAAAGGGTCATTATCTCAGCAGTGCCAGAGGCAACCTAACACCATTGTTATAAATAAGTTTCTGAGCCCCACCCTCCCCCCCGCCCAGTTAACTTTGAAGTTACCCTGGGTTTTTTTGTTGATGTTACACTGGTTTTATACAGCTCATCCCACCCCCCCC
>VXBU01015787.1:0-15211 GCA_013400315.1 Bombycilla garrulus | reverse complement strand
GGCGGTAGAGCGGCAGCATGGCGCGCGGTGTGCGCCGCGTGACGAGCCGGGCCCGAGCACGCGGCGGCGGGGGGGAGAGCTGAGCCCGCCCAGGCGGCGGGACACAGATACAGCGACAAGCGGATGGCGGCGGCCATGGGCAGGAATGCCAAACCGGACGGCGCAGGCAGGAACGGCGGCACAAGCGCGCAGCAGAGACCGGAAACATTGCGAAATGTACAACCCCTAAATAGAACGATTTCGCAACCTGGCTGACTAGGCGGGGCTATGCAAACGAACCACCGCAAAGAACTCTGGGCAGCATCTACGGGGGGAATATCCCGTAAGACTCATAGAATTTATATAGTATGTAAAGAAATTAACAACGCTTCCTACCTAGGAAAAAGCAAAGCTGTTCACTTAAGCTTTAAAAGCTGTGTCGCCATGACTTCAGGGGAGGCGATTGGAGTATACGTGGACAAGCGGGGGAGAAAGTTCTAGTGTGTGCAAAGGACTTGCACGATAAAGGAAGCTCAGTTGCACTGCCTAGCAGACCTGAACATTCTCCTCCTTTTGATCTAGAAATGTAGAGCAGTAGTGGTGTTTGTGATCCCCCAGGCCCCCAATCCAGAGCTGATAGTTCTCAATAAAGGCATTAAAAGGAGCTAGTTTCATGTGTGTTTTCTTGAGAGGGAACCAGTGTGATCCCCTTTTTTCATCTTCCTTAGAATACAAGCACAGAATTAATTTTAACTGAACAAAGTCTCTTAAAAAGGAAAATTTACCCTGGTTATCAATATTTCCAATAATGGAAATTCCACCGTACCCCGGGCATACTCTCCATGCTCAATTAGCCGCACTGTTAAAACATTTCCTCTGATGTCTCCATTATCCCTTCTCTCCATTAGGGAAAATCCAGTAGATTTAAAAACGAGACACATGTTATTCCAGATTTTAATGGAAAAAAAAAAAAAGGCATCATATTATTTAGGGGAAAAAAACATCCTCAAAGACAGGATTCTCTGGAGGCTGCAATTGCAGCTCTTTGTTTCTGACCGGAGCCCAAGAGCCAATGAACTCCCTGAGAGTACAAGTGCCCTTTTCTTGGAGAGAACTTGGCACAGCCCAGCCCTGTGATAAAAGGTTTTGTCCAGCCTCAGCCATGTTCACACTACCTCCATTCAACCCCCCTGAGCTTGATCATGGGGGAGTATTTCCAAATGGAATGGCTCTAGCAGCAGGTGATTATTACCTCAGTAAGCAACCTCGATTTTTCTGCTCTTTCCCCAAGTTGAAAACAAAGGCTGAGCACAACATCCCCACTCACAGCCCGTTCAGTGAGATCACCCATTTTTACTATGACATCTGTCAATAAAATAAAGTACTAAGAGCTCCTGAAAATAAAAAAGCTGGATAAAAATTGATTTTTATTATTTATAAACCCTAGCAATTACAGAGATGATGGGTTCAATTCTCCTCTCACCCACTGACAGCACCAGGTCACAGTGCCAGGTGAGGGAAGGAGGGCAGGACTGTGACCCAGAGGCACAGGAGGAGTTGCCCCCGTCCCCATCCTCTATGAGCAAGAAGCGGATCAGCACAGGATGGAGGAGGGAGGGTGCACTGAGAGCCTAGTGACGCTGCAGGACTCTCTGCCACATGATGCTTCTGAAACCCAAGAACCAATGTGTAATTTCTGTGGATATTGATACCTAGGGTCATTACAGCCAGGAGTAAGGAGCATTTGGAAGGCAGATATGGTGTCAGGTACCAGGGTTAAGCCAGCTGCTGGAGGTCAGGAAAAGGAGGAAAGATTGCTCTGCATCTCTCTGAACTGCTCCTCATATTTCCCTTGGCAGCCAGTGTGACACAGGCTGGACACATTGGAGTCAGCCACTTTTCTAAACTACTGCATATTACTCCACATTCTCCATTTCCACAGAATGGTTTGGGTTGGGAGGGACCTTAAAACCCTCTCATTGAATCCTCTGCCATGGACAGGGACACCTTCCCCTAGACACAGAATGCTGTGTTAGTCTTCAGCTAAAAACAAACTCTAAGACATCTGCTTTTGCTAAAAATGCCCAGTGATCATCAATTTCCATGCAAATAATGGTCTGGTGGCTTCAGCTGTTAACTAGAAACATGAAGGAGATTAGGGAAAGGATCTTAACTCTGTGTACGGTTAGTGGTGTCTCCAGAGAATGATTCCCCTCTGCAGGAGACAGGATAAATTGTCTCATTCTCCACACTAGCCACAGATGGAAGGAGATGGTCAGCTCAGACTTAACAGCAAACTTTAAGATGGTCAAAGTCAGGTGGGATGAAGCCCATTCAAAGAAAGAAATGTTTCAAGCTGCGGTTATGTAATGTTGCCCAACAGACTGTCAAAATGAATTAAAAATATTTGCTTTAATTTAAAAAAATAAAAGTGGAAAAGAGTTCATTTCCTCCCCTTTGATTTGTCAGTCCTGAAAGGGCTTGTTTTTTGCATACCATAAAAGCAACAAAAATTTGACAAAGTAAACCAACTACCAACCCAAACTGGAGGAGAAACAAAATTGTGTAAATGATTACCAACTTCCATCAAGAAATTATGACACTGAATCTGTTAAATCCTGGTGAAATCCACTGGTGTTGGCTCACTGGGCTCAAGAACATGACTGACAAAGTGATCTGGAGGTGAGTTACAGCAACACAATGGTGGGACCTGCAGTGTAGAAGTGGCTCAGATCCAAACTGGACAGCAAAGCTGATTGAGGCTTCAATGAGGGTAGAGATCCAACTTCAGACATTAAGAACTGGTGGCTTCAACTGCTCCAGCACTGAAGAACAATCCCACAGGAGCACTTGGGTGATTTTATTGACACTCAGCTTTGGGTGCCTTCCCCAGCTCACCCCAAACAGCAAACTCCACTTGACTGTGGGGCATCATGATCCAGCTCCAGACCTGAATTCTCCAGCTTGCTCCCACCCTGCACCTGCTGAATTGCAGGTGGTAAAAATAAAGGCTTTTTTAATACTTCCCAGTGCACCAAAAGCACATAAATTTGAGAGAATTTAAGGGAAACTCCATTCAAAGCCTCTCAAAGGAATTAAAATACATTTCTTATGAGCAGCTGAACTCATATCCATACTCTTACTGCTCTCAGAGAGGAGCCCAAGGTATGCACTCCTGCCACTTTTATCTTTGTTATTTTGAGAACTGTTTCATCTCTTTGTGCCTTTAGTTTCCATATCTGTAAAACGGGCACTTCCCCTAACTTAGAAGTTCGACATTAACTAAAGTTGTCAAAGCATTAAAATTACAGATATGGAGTGCTTGTTTTTTTGATTTCATCCTGTAAAGAGAGTAAAATCAAAGCAGATTGCTGCATAAAAAGAAGCCTTTGTGTCTTGTCTTCCACCACAGATAGAATTTCTAAGATATGTTAAGAAAGAAAACCCCATAGGGGTTAGTGGTGTCCATTTAAATCTCTCAAATACCTACACGCAAATATTCCAAGTGCAGGAGGATTTACCCCAAATCTGAGTGGATTAGTCAAAAAGCTTCCACAGCAATGTGGAACTGCTGAAGAAAAATATATAAAATTGTCACTTTCGTCATCTTTACAATACAACTTGATCTCCCCATGTATAATGAGTTGTAAGCCTGGCAATATCCTGGGATCACATGGAGAGGAAAATTTCACTTGGGAACAAAACAGTGGAATTCAGAGGGTCAGAGCATCAGAGGCACAAGAGCCAGGAAACCTGAGGCCACCTTGGTCCCTCACTCAACACCCCACAGTCCCCACTGGCTGTGCTCCTGGAGCTCATCCAGCCCCTCTGCAAACCTATAGTCACACACACCCATATAAATATATATTTACACACTCCCAAGGAATTAAAGATGACTCTGAAAGATTAGGATGTGGAGGACATGACTAAACACATGAAATCACATAAGCAAACAGACAACCTTGCAGCATTCTTTGAAGGTTATATACAAGTCTAAAAAATAAAGGGGAGACAATTCCCTTGTAAGAGGAACGAGGGAAATACAGCAAGTACAGCTTCCTGCAGGACATCCCTGGGCTAGGAGACCGAATGAGGGTGGAGATAAACACTTTTAACAACCATTCTGATCCTGAGAATTAATACCAGGCTCCATGGATGGAACAGGCAACCAAGGGGAAAGTCCAGCTGTGATACAGAATCCCAGAATCCCAGAATGGTTTGTCTTGGAAAGGAGTTAAAACTCATTTCATCTCCCTGCCATGGGCAGGTACACTAGACCAGGTTGCCTCATGCCCGTCCAGCCTGACCTTGGACACTTCCAGGGATCCAGGGGCAGCCACAGCTGCTCTGGGAACCTGTGCCAGGGCCTCTCCACACTCACAGGGTGAATTCTTGTGAATCTACTGGCTGAAGAAAGAACACACCATTCTGCACTTGTGGCAGCTCTGGGTCAGAAATATTAAAATACAGTAAGATTTTTTTTCAAGATTATGAATGGAGATCTACTCCCAGGCTCCCGCATCCAGGATTGCATTTGATCTGCAGAACTCGCTCGCTTTTTATTGAGAAAACTTCCCTGCCTGGAATTGGTTGTCAGTATCTGCATGACTGGTCACAGCTTATTCATAGCCTTAATTAGCAGGTGAGTTGCTGCCTGTTTAGCCATATTTTTAGCTCTTTGGGCTCTTCCAAACTGTCAGAAAAAAAAAAAGGCATTATTTTAGGAAAAGTAGCACTGCAAAACAGAGTGACATTCTGTTTGACGTGTGAGGATAAATTAAGGTTGAGAATACATTAAAGAAAACTCTGAATACCTTCGTCATATTCCTGCATTCAAGGAGAAACACAGCTGAGTTTCAGTTGATCTTGGCTTCTTCATTGACCTGGAGCAGTAAATTTTCCCCCCTTTTATTGTTTAAATAGTTTGTCAGTGAATGATCCCATTCATAAAGTGCTGGTGATGACAGTTTTGCAAAGCTCAATGGCACTTAACTGTGTACCTAATAAATCTGCAACAAAAATAAACAGAGAAGATGAGAGGGAAAATAAAAGATTAACAATGGCAGAGACCTAAAAAGAAAAAAAAAAATTAAACCCCACTGGCAGGTATGAAAGGCTATTGTCATTAAAACTATTTAAAATAGTATTTAGCAGCATTGCTCCCATTTCCCTCCCCTGTTTGCCTGACATCTGAATTCTCAGAAGAAACAGGGCTGGGCTGATGTCTGGTACTCTGTATTTGGTCAGACAAACTTGCTGTGAACAGTGCAGATCCATCTCTCTGTGGAGGTGTCCCCATCCACTGGCACCTCCTGGATTAGACAAAGGATATCTTCATGCTCGTGGAAAGCAAGATTTGCATTTATGAAATGGTAACCCTGACTCCAGATAGGAAAAATGAATACAAATCCTCAAATCGTTGAAAGCAGTACTCAGGGAGGGAAATTCAGGCAGAAAATTTGGAACTATGACAATCCTGTAAGAAACGGATCTTATGTCACAAACAAGATGATTTATCACAGAAATCCCAGAGCAAAGGTTTTAATAAACTAACTTAAAATTATTATGAAAAACAGTCACCTATATTTAAGAATCATGAAGAAAATTTGATAAATCAGATTTTAACAACTTAGGAAAAAAAAACAGAAGAGATACAGGGAAATGGGATAACATGAAAAGATTTTGCTGTGGCTAAACTCTTTTCAACAAGATAATAGATTTTCTGGACAAGGGAAATGTCATCCACCAGCAATATGTATGGATTCTCCACTTCTGCAAAGGGACATAGTATTTTCACTAACAAAAGCAGGGCTTGTACGAGAGTGTCCAGAAGTGGTTGGAGATAAAAGAAAAACATGTTCAGAGAGAGGCAAGTGGGCTCAAGGAAGTTTATTACCATAGTTGTTCAGGATTAATTGAGATTAATTTTATGTAAGTCTTTAATTAAAACCTTGGGCAGTAAAAGCAGAGTTGAGCCATCAAAGTTTGCTGATGACAAAAAGCTGAGTCAGATTGCCATTACCAAAGGAATTGTACAACCTGCACGAAAACAGCAAATTGAGAAATGAGATATGGCAGAAGTAAACCCTGTGGTAATCACTGAATGATTAAATGACGTCTCCGGCTACCAAAATCAGGTCACCTATCTTAAAGAAACCCACCATTTTAACTCCAAAATTAACCAGATGAGATATCTGGGGTAGAGGAGATGCTGCTGTAAGACATTCACTACAGCAGTGTGTGTGGTTTTCATCACCTGTGTTCAAGAAAGATTAATTCAGCCTGGAACAGAAACAGCAAAAGGATATGGGAGTGATCCTGGGAAGGAGATGATCTCATGGGACAAGCCTCCAAAAGCCTGATAGGATGAAGACTGCATGGAGATCTGATCCTCAGCTTTAAATACCCAAGGAGAAGAGCAGCAGAGAAGCAGAACTGCTTGTGGCAGTGGACAATGCCAGGGAAAAATAAAAGGTCATGAAATGGGACACACAGAGGCCTAGACAGAAAATTTAATGAAGAACTGCCACTGGAACTGGCCTCTGCAACAGCTTTCCAGGAGGAGTAGAAACTTAAAACTCCCTCCATTTGTTTTTAAACAGAGGCAGAAATATTTATAAAGAGAAAGTATGAACAAACTTGGAATTGCAACAACTTGATCTTGTAACCCAAACAACCCCGCTAATCCTGACTTTTATCTCCTGCCATGATACCAGCTTGAGAAGGCACCCCCAGCACTACCTCCACAGAACCTGCACAGGTAAAAGGGGAAAGTTTGTGTTATGTTTCACAAGCATCCATTTCCTGCTCTGTTGTTATTGTAACTACGCCAAGTTTAATCAATGTAAGCTGTTAGGAAGAACAAGCAGGAAATGAAACTGATCAAAATAGGATTCTCCAAAGAGGACACCTGGCTCTGGGAAGGACTTAAGCTCTGAGAGCATTAATGGTTTGCCAATACTCCCCTGTTCACCTGCTCCAGATTTATTGTGCACAGCTAAAACTCAATTTCTTTGCTAAGAGCAGATATTGAAAAATAGCTAAAATGTAGAAAGCTTTGGGTTTCTCAAAGAAAGAAAACTATTCTGCCTTTGCAGGCCAGGGGCTGGATGTGCAGTAACTCCTGATTTTGGGGCACTAGGGCTGCAAGTAGAAGTGTGTGATACCCTCCAAGGAGCTCAGTACCTTCAGAGGGAGCTGTTTCAAAATCTGCTGCTTCAAAATCAGAGTTTCTCCCAAAATGTCTCAAGTACAGATTTTAAAGCCTTATCTTAGCCCTTGTTCCAGGCCCGTGTCCCACACAGGGTGCCCAGGGTGCTGAGTAAATCATGAAAATCTCACTCTGCTGCCTCGGGCTCCCAAATTGCTGCTGGAGCAGATGGGCTCTGTGCTGTGCCCAAAAGGTCAGCACGCTTGGCCTAATCCAGCCCAGGGCTGGGAGCCAGGGAGCTGAGCATTCCTCGGGAAAGGGTGTAGGGAGACTGTTCCACAGCTACCAATCAGTTCCTATCCAGGGGAGGATCAAGTTCAGGGGCTTTCGGTCATCCTAGGGTGGTAACATGGCACAAGGAGAGGGGCAGGACCTGGGGAAGATGAACAATGAACCTCAGATTTAGCAGGTAAAGGATTGGCTGATGCTTCAGAATGAGCTGTTCCCTCTCTCCTGGCAAAAGCTTGCAACAAACACCAGGCTATCCTCTGCTCTCTGACATCTTCATCTCACTGCGCAAGATGGTGACTTTTCACTGCAGGAACAGATCTAATTATTACCTGAGGGGTAAATATTCACTGAGGCATATGGAGAATAAGACAGGTAACTCCCAGTCTGGCCTTCTAATCCCATTATCAGGGATTATTATCAGCATCATTATCCTACATAACACAAAATGAAACACAGGGGGGAAAATGCCATTGTCTTTCCAGTAATGAAATGCATGGACAGGAGAGGAAATAGTTTCTCTGAGTCACACTCCCCACCTAAATAATAGAAGTATCTCCATGTGGAGGAGCAGGTGATGTTATGGATTAGCTGCTATTAATTTTCACCATGAAGCAGCTTTTCTGGGCAAATCCAGCATAGAAAGGTGCTCTCCCTCCTTAGGTGGCCCAGACTCTAGAGCTTTTTTCTCTTTGAGGTTTGCAGAGAGCTGATGCTCTGAATCCCTTATCTGGCAGGGATCAATACTCTGAGACTGTGGGCACGTTCCTCTGATCCTCCCACACCAATCCAGGGATGGGCACAGCACAGGAAAAAGAGAACAATTGTTCTGGATGTAGAAAATAGCTCTGGTGTGGCAGCCTGTGTTTTGAGAGCACACTCAGGTGTCTGCTACTCTGAACACAGCAGCATTGGTGGATCTCAGCTCTGCGAATCCCACGAGGTGCAATTCCCCAGCTGCCAAAGCTCAAAGGACCTCCTGTGGCAGCAACATTGGTTGGGAAGTGTCCATGGTAGAAAAGTTGGGAAGTGAGACAGAATTATGGGCAGTCCAAAGGTCCATAAGAAGATGGAAATTGCCGTCCCTCTTGGCAGGACCTTGGATCCAAAGCACTAAGGCTTATACACACTGACATGCCAAGGACAGGGATGGATGATGGAGAAGTGTCTCCTCACTGATCTGGTGCCACCACCTCTCAGCAGTGAGCAAGAACTCCCAGCCAGTGACCTACTTGTGCATTTATCACTTTTAATCCACCACTTTCAGCCTGTTTGCTCCTCATTGAGCTGCCAGACCTATAGGATAATGTGAATTTTCCAGAGGCACCAGGAAAGCGCAACGGGGAGCTAGCTGTGTGACCTAGCTTTACAAATACCGCCCCCCTGCCATGTTGGTTCTTAAACACCACAAAAATCTGCAGAGTTTGTACCCAGCAGCCTCAAGGATAGAGCCCTGCTGTTTTCATGACAGTTTACTCCTCTTTTTTTCCATTACTTTTATAAGAGTAAGTGTAAGTAAAAATACTACTGTAATTACAAGGTGATGCTGGGACAGGAAGGGATGCCGCTGAAAGCTTTCTCACAGTGAGCTCCTTGCATAAATAACAGGACCTGACTGATTTCAGATAGTTCTCACACCTGCTTTAACTTAATCACCTTTCAGTCAGAGCCTCTGTGACACCTTTCAGGGCTTCAGGGTCCCTTGTACTTTTTGTCCTCACCAAACCTGCCTGAACTCATTGTGGTCTGCAAGGATCAGCATTAGAATTGGGTATCGCAGCTCTGATATAAATAACGAAGGTTTTATTCCAGCCTAAATGAGAGCTGGCTTTGGATGTGGTGAGAAGGGTGAAGTCTGTAATGTCCAGGAAATTGGAACCTTCTCCACCTGACAGGGCTGACTTCTGCTTGGGAAGGGCATTAATGGTCTGTGTGGGAAGCATAGAAGGCCTGAAATATTTCACTGTTGTTTTCTCTACAAGGGTTTGGTTCCTTTGGTTTATGCAAATATTAAAAGCATTTGCCCAAGGGATACCATCACTTCCTCTGCTTTTGTTAGTGCTCAGCAGCCTCCACCACCTTCTTCCCCAGGAAATTTTGGCTCCTGAAATTTTACCTTGATAAATTTGTTCCTTTGTAATCTCTGAAGGAAAAGTCTCTACTCCCACCTGCGTGCAGGAAGGCAGGCTGTCTATGATTTCAGGAACTTCTCCTAGTGAGTAACACTTTCTATTACTCTCAACTGTTTGACAAAACAGGAGCTCCAGTGTTTCCCGCAGTGAAGAGACCTGTCAGAGCAGCCTGGAGAGGTTCCCTGTCCATTGGCAGCTGGCCACACTTCTTCCTTTGGGAGAGGATCATTTTACCCATGGATCCCAGCAGATCCAGAGGCTTCCTTTTGAGCAGTGACTATAATTGCACTGCACTGGGACACTACGCTGAAGGAGGTTTATAATACAGGAGAGGACTGGAATTTGTGGGGAAAGCCTAAAAACCACAGGGTGTCTGGCTTAAACAAAAACAACAACTAGACAATCTATTTCTTTCAGAGAAAAATAGATTTAGATTTTAGGGTTCAAATCCCTGTATTGAAAATCACCCTCATGGACTTTTAACTCCATGACTTCAAGGTCTAAAGCTTGTATCCAGTTGTGGATTCCTAGACACAAGACAGGGGACAAGCTGGGGTTCTTTTTTCTTGCCAGTTTTTAGATAGTAATTTAACCCAAATATCACTAATTTAAGAGATTTAAATTGCAGCTACAATATAATAATGGAAAGCTACTGTGCTCCAAAGATTGATGCCCCCAAAATCACCTATTCTTCAGTTTACAATAAAACCTGATAAATCCTGGCACTGCCAGAGCTTGAGAAGAGGAGTGAGGTTCTTACGGGATATTCATGCCCAGCATCTAAGATTCTACAGGATCTAGACTTCACCAGACCTCTGCCTTTGTCAAGATTTGGGTCCAAATCCTGTATCGTAGCTTAAATCTAATCCAAGAACTGTTCTTTATCCAGCTATATTTTAATTTACAGTGCATAAAAGGAAACACGAAAAACCTGTCATTCATCATCCTTGTACATATAGCTAAACCATAGAAAAATATCTCTTTACAGAACTAGTGCTTCATCCGTCCAAAAAAAAAGAGAGGTTGACTTTTCACCATGACTTTTTTTCCTAGATTTTATTCTCTGTGTAGGTTGATACAGTTAAGCTCTTCCTCTTTGATTTTTCTTTCAACTACTTCTTCTCTCCTCTTTTTTTTTCAGTCCATTATTGTGTACTATCCTTTTCCATTTTGTTGCTGAGGAAAGATGATTGAGACGGGGAAAACTGAAAACCGTCTCAAACACCAAATTTCTTTGTACTAGCCTGAAGTTAAATGAATTAAAACTTTTTTCTTTCCTTATTCATCCTTGCTGGGACCTGGGGGAACCATCCTGCAGGATGAGCTCAGTGCTTTGCAAAATTATCTCAGGAGTGGGTACAATAAGAGGTGGGTCCCAGCCAGAACTCCGGATATGAGCTCTTCCCATCCCTCTAGGGGAGTTGGGATTTTGACATCGGGGCTTGTTCCTTTCTGTCAGGACTGGAAGCCAAATACCCCTGAACATCATCAGGGTTCAATCCCAAGGACTCTTGTCTCCAGTCATATTTCTGGGATGAGCAACCAGCAGTCCTGGGACAGCAGATTCTGAGGCAAAACAGTCAGGAGGCTTTTAAAGGAATGAAACCATCTCCAGGGCTGGCCAAAAGGCCCCCAGGCAACCCCTGGCTGTCGCTGGGAGTGAAGATGAGACTGCAAATTCCCTCAGGGAGCAGCTCCCTGTGTTTCTCCTCAGATGCCTAAAATCAGACTTGTGCTGTTTTTCCTGGGTCTTAGGAGCACAAGGCAAACACAACTTTCAGCCCACAGCCCCTGTTAAGGGCTAAATCCCACCCCAGCCTTCAAACCCAACTCAGCTCAGCCCAAAAGCTAGTGGAAGAGTCACTCAGTTCTTCACATTTCAGTGACCAGACCAAAAATAAGCCCAAAGTAGAAAAACCTTAAAACAAGAGGAAAAGGAGCACTTGTCTCCCAACAGCAGCTGGGATCCCTATGTTTAGCTCTACTAGAATTTGTAATTTTACTCCATTTGCAGATGTAAATGGGTTTCCCCATTTCTTCCATGCTGTTTTCACTCCATCCAAACACGTTCTGGATGTGCTTTCCAAGGGATTATCAGTGGAAGTCATTCAGTGTGAGCAGCAGCAGAGAGTGTTTAGAGAGCTAATTCTGCACTTAAATAATCACATTGAAAAATAAGATGTTAAGATTGATCCTCAGCCAAAAGAGGAACAAAAACATCTTAAGTGTCTTGTGGACTCATTAAAAACTAGCCCAGACATAAAGAGAATTGCATTTTTACCCAGACTGACTCATAAATTATTAGAATGGGATTAACAAGGGAAAAAAATTTAAAAAATCACTGGAACTGTTCCCACTGTAAAGTGGAGCTGAGTCAGAAATAATTATTTTCATCTGGGAAATGGGAAATGCCATTTTAAAAACTTACATTACCCTTTTCTGGGAAATAGCCAACTTTGCTTTCCTTGGGACTTAGAAACCTATCATTAAAATTTTTGTAAATTTTACATTCTCATATTTATCAGTTTCATTGGAAAGCAAAGAAATACCACACACTGCTTCCTCAGGGCAAGAAAGTGATATTCTTTCCTATTTCTACACTTATTTCCTCACCCTGTTATGTAAACCTATCAGAATTCTTCAAATTGGACAAATCCACTGGGTACCAACTGCAAAAAACCCCAGCAAATGCATCTGCATTATCCATTTTATGAATAACCTTATGGTTGAAGAAAATATTGGTTAAAGTTTCCAATATGCTGTGTTTACAGTACATCTCAGATTTTTTTTTTTTTTTTTTTTTTTTTTTTTTTAATGTTAAAAATGTCACAGAAGGATTTGGGTTGGAAGGGGCCCTAGACCTCATCCAGTCCCACCCCCTACCATGGGCAGGGACATCTTCCTCTATCCCAGGTTACTCCAACCCCTGTCTAATGTGGCCTGGAAGAAAACAGATTCATTACAAAATATTTCACTTTGACTTAGACAAGTTGAAATAACTTTGATGCCTTCCCTGACAGTCAACTTTATGTTTCTAGAATCATCTGCACACAAAATTTGATTTAATCAGCTATTCAGGCTTACAAATCAACTGAGTATAGAAACTCTTGCAGAGTTTTTTTGCAACGTGATGATGAAACTCATTATTAGAACAAATTATTTCCACTCAAATGCTGTCTTCTCTCTCCCCGAGTACTGCGGCATTTGAGACTTGTGGAAACATTTTCTGTGGAGATAAAGAGTGCTGATGCCACTATCCAAGAACATTAGAGGCTGATTACAGATTTCACAGACCATCTAATCTAATTCCTGTATAAACAGGCCATAGTCCTTTTTAAACTAAATGTTATTTCTAGTCCAATAGATACGGTTGAACTACAGCACAATTCTGGAAAGAAGAGGGGAAAAAAAGACATCCACAGATAAAGAATGTGCAACAACTCAGATATTGTATCATAGTTCCAGACAAGCAAAATCCTGCCTTGCCACCTTCGCCTCTCACTGGGGCTGTCATGAGCATGTCAGGGCTCTGTGGAAAGAAAAATGTTCAAAGACAACTAAATTTCAATGCATTTAATGGCAGGGGAAACACTTTGCAGTTGACAGCCTGTGTTTCCAACAGAACAGGCAAGAGGGAAATGTTTCATCCCACTTCTAGTTCACTGTGACACAGAAAAAAAGGAGCTAAAAGGTAACAAATATCAGGTATTTTCTAAATT
Organism: Bombycilla garrulus; assembly: GCA_013400315.1. Lineage (NCBI taxonomy): Eukaryota > Metazoa > Chordata > Aves > Passeriformes > Bombycillidae > Bombycilla > Bombycilla garrulus. The sequence goes on along the minus strand of VXBU01015787.1, from coordinate 1,943 downwards.
CCTTGCAAACGAATGTTGCCCAGCTCTGGTGAATTTCATTTAGGTTAAGGTGAAAACTTGAAGATACGCTTAAACCAGGGGCTGCCTTTTCCAACTTGACTGTTTTGTACTGTACACACAGGGAGTAGAGCATATCCCACTCTGGCTTGGCTAAAGCTGGAGTTTTACCACATGAAACTGGAATCTCTGTCTCACACACTGTAAATACACACAGTGAGTAGCACAGAGAGGATTACCTGGAAAGTACGTCTCTATTAGGCCATTTCAAAAGTCAGTCCCCAGGCAGGATTATTACAGATTCATTTGTTCAAGGACTTACCCACATTTTATAACATTAGTATTGTTCTAGGACAGGATGTCCCACAAACATCACTGTTGCTTATATGACTTATTTATTTTTACTTTTTTGAAAGCCATTTTCAAGTTTCAAAAGACATCTTCAGTCACTGACTGGATGGAGAACAAACAACAGGAAGGGTTTGATGCAGCCGTGGAAAAGTCTTGCCAAGCTGGGACACTCAACCCTGAAAATAAATTGCACAAATCCTTTACCAAATACCTATTTTATGTTACCCAGTGCAACAAAGAGCTAAAGCAGAGCTGGAATCAGACACTTCCAAACACCACTGAGCAAGTAACTGGGGAAAAAAGAATCCGTTTCTCCCCACTCAACACTGTTCAGATAAGCCATTTGAGATCTGTGTGTGAATCCTTGCCAACCCAAAGAAGGGATATTCAGAAATCATCTTCACAGGGCCACAAAGAGCTACTAAATGTGTGTCCAAAACTGGAGAAGGTAACAGGAAATAGTGCCCTTGTTCTGACACATTCACCCAGTGACAAGGTGGCATTTACAACACCCTCACCTCCCTTAGCAAGTGCTACAAATAGTTTACACAGGGCTTGTTGTGCAGTGATGTTAAGGAAAATTTGATGATATCCATTTCCTCTAGATTTTGTTGGAATAGAAAAACCTATTCCAGAAAAGCCCTTGTCTGATATTCTGAAATGAGAATCTCTGGAAGAGAAACAATACCAACAAATGTTTGACTTATACATTTTATTTTTAATTAAAAAATAAAGGTTATCTTAATACATCTCTTGCAGCCTTTGGGCAAAATGCACCCTTAACAAGACTCTATGAAACATGATGCACATCTTTTCTTGGCACACATCTTAAACAAATGCCAACTTCCTGCAGCATCTTTGAAAACCCATTGTTTTCCCCAAACCCTGAAAACATTTACAGTTCATTTAGAAAATCCCTACAAAAATTAGAAGTGGGCCCAAAGCAAAAGTCCCAAATCCAAGCACCCAAAAGCTTTTGGAGCAGACTTATATCCAAGTGTTCATCTCATTCCAAGTTTTATCCCACATCAGTGCACATTCAGACACAGCACCCAATCCACCCAAGGAGTGGCAGTTGGAGCTGACCCAGGTGTGGATCTCCCTTCGGAAGCTTTCATTTTAACTGGGCCAAAGCAAACCTGGGGTCTGAACCGTTCCTAAAAGTGTTTAAGTTGAGCCCATCCCTAACAGAATGAAGTGCTGGTTACATGAGGAAATGGTGCTGTCAGAGCTCCCATCCCTCAGCTGTCCCTGACATGAGCCCAGGCCAAGCTCTTTGTCCACTGGCACCACACAAGGCAAGAATAAAGCTGAGGGAACACACTGACCCTCTGACACAGCCACACACCTGCCTGGGAGAGCCCTATGCTTCTCAAGGAGCTGTCTTGGGGTTCTAGGCATGGTTTTCCCTGGAAAAATGTCCTGGCCCTGGTCCTCTCCACACGAAGGCTCAGGCACCTGCCAGAGGAACAGGCTGGCACCACTGCCACAGGATGTCTTTGTTCCACCTGGCCTGTGATGGCTGATTCCCAAAGGCACAAAGTGGCCAATCTTTAGACTTACACACAAGGTCTACATACATACATATACATATA
>VXBU01015777.1:54624-68783 GCA_013400315.1 Bombycilla garrulus | reverse complement strand
TAAAGGACTGTATTAAGTGAAAGTATTTACACTCATTATGATGAAGTGGAAATCCTTTCAAAGGGGGGAAGATGATACCACAATGATTAAAAGTTTCTTAAATCATGGAGTGTTTGGGGGGAAGTAGGCCCAGAACAAGCCTTTTATCATTAGGCTTTGTGGGTCAAGGTGAAACTCACCTGAATGACTCTGACAAATGGGGTGATTGTTAATTATATTTGTGTGACCATAATTTATGGATGATTGTATATGATTATAACCCATAACAAGAATAATGTTTTAATCTATCTACGGTCAGGTGAAATCAATAGAACAATGTAATTTTAATGATTAAACCTTTAGGTTATGTAATTGTGAGGGATAAAACGGGGGTCTCCTTTCGGGGTTCTCTCAGAGTTAGATTTGGGTTTGTAACCCCTAACTCTTGGGCCCTTCAATAAAGCACGGCATATAATCACCTGTGATTATGTGTTCTGTTTCTCAACACTAACATCCCTGGAGCTTTCTTTCCCAGGCTGAACAACTTCACCTTTCTCAGCCTTTCCTCACAGGAGATGTGATTCAGCCCTTTGATCACTGGGTCCAGACCAAAAGGACCATATTTGTCTTGTGCTGAGGACCCCACAGCTGGATGCAGTACTTGTGGTGGGGTCTCACCGGAGTGGAGCAGAGGGGCACAATCACATCCTTTGGCCTACTGGCCACATTTCTTTTGAAACAGCCCAGGATATGTTTGGCTTTCTGGGCTACAAGAAGACATTGCTGGCTGATGTCCAGTTTTCCATTTACCAGTATCCCCAATCCTTCTTGGCAGGAATGCTCTTAATGCCTTTATCCCCTGGCCTGTATTGATACTGAGGGTTGCTCTGACGCAGGGGCAGGACCTCGCACTTGGCCTTATTGAACCTTCTGACACATTCAACATGAGGAGTAAACCTGTGAGCTCACTCTTTCATTTTATGCAGCTTGCCTTGGATGTCATCCTGAGCCCATCCCTTGGGTGTGTCAAACACACCTTTTGGCTCTTGGTGTCATTTCCAAATTTGAGGGTGCACTCAATCCCACTGTCTGTGTCACTGATTAAGATATCAGATAATACTGATATCAATACAGACCCCCTGAGGGACACCACTCATCATGGGTCTTCATCCAGACACTGAGCTGTTGAACACCACTGTCTGAATGCAGGTATCCAGGCAATTCCTTACTCACCAGACAGTCCACTCATAAAATCTTCTCTCCAACTTAGAGAGACAGATGTTGTAGAGGAATGTGTCAAAGGCTTTAGAGAAATCCAGATAAATGACATCTGTAGCTCTTCCCTTGTCCACTGATGGAATCACTTCATCACAGAAAGGCCACCTAGTTGGTCAAGCAGGACATGCCCTTGCTGCAACCATACTGGCTGTTATGAATAACCTCCCTGTTACAGTTCAATGGCTCAATAGTCCCCAGCTTCATCCTTTCTATGAATGGCAGCTCCCTGGAATGCCATCCCAGCCTTTGAGAAATAGAACAAAATGTAAGGAAATGTCCCATCGAATCTCTCTTCCCCTTCATACATTACCCTGAGGTGTGTGTAAATATACTTCATGTGAGTTTTCCTGAAATGAAGTAGATAATTTTGCTCTGATGCAGCCAGTGCAATATGGTTTTCAGGCTTGAACTTGATTCAAAGTTGAAACTCTGAAAAACCCTCAGGATTGTGACATAGATGTTTTGTCTAGCCCTGAAGATAAAGGAATTGCTGTGAACATGTGAAGCAGTGTCATTCAAGGGAGAGCAACTAAAAAATGTAAAAATTCTGTGTAGGAAGCATTAACTTTTAAACTGAGGTTCTAAGTGCCTTCAAAATAGCACAGTTCAGTGACATCACCTTTTCAGTTGCAAGGCCCAATTGAGCTAATTTAATGTGTTTTTTTAGTTGTCAATATTTTTCAGATAACATTAATATGTTAGCAAACATAAAGTTTCTAGCTGACAAGCTCCAAACTTCCCAAGCGGAAGTAAGGATTAACTTGTGTCTCAGCTTGAAGGATAGTGTGGAAGACCATTACTGGGAAATAATATCAAGTTTCATTAGATTGCATCTCGCATTAAGATTTCTCTGATGGCATGTAAAAAGTTAGCATGACTTGCATCACTGATTACGTTTCAGTGGACAGAAAACAAAACAAATTATTAGTACTGGGACCTGTGGGAAATGAATGAGATGAAACAGCTGCAGAGGAACAAAAAGGAAATCCAGGAAAAGAATGGTGCAGATTAGAGAATAATGCAACAGGAGAAGAAACAGAAATTGTGATTACATGTAAGGGAAATGTTTCCTGGCTGAAAAAGAGTGAAAGAGTTAATGTGATAGTTAATAAATTATAACCACTAAACATGCTTACAATAGAAAATGTTTATTCTGCCTTGCTTTTTCTGCTGACATAACAGAGAGTTTCTATGCAGGATGAGAAACCTAGGCATTTATGCTGATTCTCTAGCCCATGGATCACCAATAAAAATAAAGCCTGGTCTTCTATCAGGAATTAGATTTGTCATCAAAGAGAAACAGAGAAAGATGGAGTGTAGTTTGCTGACAGTCCTGGAAATAAAGTAGGAAAATGCAGGTCCATCTATGGGTCCTTTTTTAGGTTTTCGGAAGATATATCCTTGGAGAAAGGATCTGTAGTCTCATGTATCAAGATGACTGGAACATTTATTTTCCAGGTTCAGGAGATTTGAAAAACTGTCCTCTTCCAGCTCAGTGCTATTGTACTGAGGGAGAATCTTTAACAACATAATAGATGTAGTTCTCAAGCTTCTTTTAATTCATGAATAGTTTATGCAATTAAGAAGACATTTAGATAGCATTGCTAAAATAATTCTGTTGATAGATCTTATAATTATGTCACCTGTGACACCTTTACAAATTTTCCTGAGTAGAAGGCTCACTCATTTTGATGGTTTAGTTGATGGGAAGGTAGATCTTACATTTGGACTTGATGTTCTCACAAGGTCTTTTCGAACCTAGTTAATTTTGTGATTCTGTGGTTCTGTAAAACAGCAATATTTTAGAATTATAACATAATTTTGTTTGGAAGGAACCTTAAAGATCATCTAGTTCCAATACTGCTGCTACGGGCAGAAACACTTTCCAGCAAATCACCAGCCTGGTGTTGGATACTTCCAGGAGTGACACATCCAGAGTTTCTCTAGTTCAAGTTCCAGTATCTCACCATCCCCATAGTAAAGAATTTATTCTTAATATCTTACATAACCCTACTCTCTTACAGTTGTAAGTGATTTCGCCTTGTCCTCTTATTCTATATTCTTGTAAGAAATCCCTCTCCAGCCTTCCTTTAGGTGTTGCGAGGCTGCTATAGGGTCTTCCCAGACCCTTCTCTTCTCCAGGCTAAACAACCCCAACTTGCTCAACCTGTCTTCATGTAGAGATGCTCCAGCCCTTTGATGATTTTTATGGCCTTCCTCTGCATTTTCTCCAACAGATCTATGTCCTTTCTATGTTGGGGCCCCAAGACAGAAAATCTTACTGCAGGTGGGAACTCAAAGAGCAGAATAGAGAGACAGAGTAACCTTCTCTGACCTTCTGGCTCACTACTTCTGATGCAGTCCAGGATATGGTAAGCCTTCTGTGCTATGAGTGCACATGGTACAGTGATGTTGAAGTTCTTGTCCACCAAGACCCTCAAGTCCTTCTCCACAAGGCTGTTCTCAGCCTCTTCTCTTCCAAGCCTGTGTTTGTGTTTGGGATTGCCCCAACCCAAATTCAGGGACCTTACACTCAGTCTTGTTGAACTTCATGAGTTTCACACAGGCCCACCTCTCAAGGCTGCAAAGTGCCTTGAAAGTATTAAATAAAACTTGTGGATGTGACACTTGAGGACATGGTTTAGTGGTGAACATGACAGTGGTGCTGGGCTGATAACTGGACTTCATGTGATAACAAAGGTTTTTTCCAACCTTAATAATTTTGTGATTTGTTGTCTTGGTATGGACAGCAATATTAAAAGCCATCAAACACCGGCAGCATTTTTTGACAGCATTATTTAATCCTGTCCATGTGTCACTGTGGGGATTGATGAATCCACAGTACCAGGGTCATTTATGATCCTTTGGAGGGACGGACGCTAGGTAAAAGAAGTGCCCTGTGGTTAGGGTGACCTAAGTGTGCCTCTCCCAGGATGCTTTGCCGCATATTCGAATGTACCCCAGTTTTCTGTCCCTGGTTGGCCTATTGGCTTTTCCACCTCTTTTATCCCAATATGGCAGTACCCCTAGAATGTTGTCCTTCCCTGCTTACCCATTGGGCATATTTTGCCACAGTGTCTCATCCCCTTTTCCTATTGACTCCTACCCTTAGCATCACCCATTGTACTGCCCCTGACCCCTCTAACCATTGGCCCCGATTCTCTACTCCCTCCTCCCTTGCTCCTGTATTTAAGACCTGGACCCTCTTTTGTTCTTGGTCTTCATCCTTGGACCCTTTCACGTGTGGCTGAACCTATCCCATGGAACTCTACATGAAGACCCTTCCCTCTTCTTCATCACTGGCATTTCAGCAGTGTGTGTGTGTGCTAGTGTATGCCTGTGCTGCTGAGTGACTTTGTTAAGGAGATGGTTTTGGGAAGGTCACTGTGCTGCTGCCTCTCACCTCTCCATTGACCGTTGAGTGGCTGCAGTCTGCGAACATGTCACCTTAAGAAGAACTAGATATAAATAAAGAAAGCTCGACTTACATGTTTCAATTAATATTTATATAGCTGTGGGAAAGGAACATTCCCTGAAAACACTGGAGTAGAGTAGGAAAACTGAGTTCAGAGCTGCACGTACTAGGGAACAGAATGTGCATCAAGGATTACAAGTTGTGTTAAGTTTTAACTTCAGCAAGCAACAAAGTGCCCCTCAGCTTGGATTTCAGACAAAGCCTTGTAACCTAAAATAAAAACCATGGCTAGACTTAGAAATACAAACAAGGGGTTACCTGTACTAAGAAGATCTCTGCACATGTATGTTGTGTATATAAGGTGGAATTTTCTTTCTGTAAGATGAAAATTGTATTCTCTATTTTGGGATTAAGAAGCATCACATCGAAAGACAGAATTTAGTGATATGAAGGTATGTCCTGAATCTTTGTTTAAGGTCAAACTTAATAGTTTGGTCTTTGAACTGAAAATAAGTTCTGTGAATTGCATAGGAAAACTAAACCATGACTCAGACATTGGAGTTGTTTCATCAGTTTTGATAAGAGAGTTAAGAATTATAAGTCTAAAATAAACCACCTAATTACAGGTAGTGGTTAAGGTCCCAATTAAAAGGATGGGAAAATTGCCTACAAAATTACACCTTTAAAATTAGAACAAACCATTTGGACAGCTGAAATAGGGAATAAAATAAGGAAGTGTCTTGGATTTTTGTATAATTACTTGTTTGCAAACCGTGTTAGGAAAAGCTTGATGCGGCTCGCCAGAACCCAGGCTAGCTCAAAGCACAGGGCACCAGGAGTGGGGAGCACCTTCACCAGATGTCCTGCTGAAAGCTGAACCTTAGAGCTGTTAGCTCTACAGTGACAACATGCAGCCAAGGAGAGAGCGAAGAGGCAAGGGGAGGCTCTTTGTTCAGAGGTTCCAGCAAGGACCTTACTGAAGCTGAAGGGGTCAGGAGCAAAAGAGGCCTGAGCACTAGTGTGCACAGGGTTAGATACAACTGAAAATCAGTGGGTAGATACAATTAGTTAACCAATGGGGAATCCTTTGGGGAGGAGTGAATGGATTACACAATGCTTCCAAGGGCCAATAGGGACAAGAGGGAGGAGAGGGCAGGACACATGAGCCAATGGGGTATCGAGGTTTAGGGAATTTACAAAGGGGTGGAGTAATCAGGGACTGGTTTAGGGTAGGATTGACAGGGAAGGTTCAGAAACAGAAGGCAGGGTTACAATGATAGGCAGGGAAGGAGCCAGAACGCGGGGAGAGAATACATTTGAAGGGCAGTTCTGGGGGTGGATACAAACAAGGAAGAAACCCTCAGAAGTAGAAACGTAACTTAGGGCAGAACCATTAAAATAACATAAACAATGAAATTGAAAATAAACATGCACCGCAACAAAGCTTTTAAAAATTAGAGCATAGAAATTGTCTTATAGGATCAAAGAAGAAATAGGTGCAGAAAAAAAGTGATTGGCAACAATATCTTAAGTGAAGAATTTAAGTTGTAGTAAGAATGTTGATCATCTCTTGTTTCCAATAGAAAATTAGAAAAAATATCTTTAAATCTGGTGTTGTGTGTTAGACTTTATTTACAAAAGGTGTTGAGGGCAGCTGATTCTGTTTAGTGGCCATTGAGTTCTTGTAGGCATGGTGTTTCTGAATTTTGTGTGTCTTTGAATATCACAGTCATCTACGAGTCATGTGAGAGAAACAGGGTAGCTCTGTTTTCTGTGATATTTTACACAGGTAATTTGTCCATTAGCTTTCTGTTTATAAAGTCTAATCCACCTGCCTTAAGAATTTATAACTGCTACTTTTAATTTACCAGGGTTTCTAGCATAGAAGTAGTAGTTAGAAATCTCACTGTGGGCACAGATATGCTTGATTTCTTTACTAACAGCAGTATTAAATACAATAAACACAAAGCTAGGAAGCAACTATTGAAGCAAGCTGTCTAAAAACTGTTGAAGACTACTTTATGAGAGAAGGGTAACTCCTAAACTATGTAGCTTTTGTTTCCAAAATGAGTTAAGGCCCAAAACATTAGTATCCATCATGGACAGTGTAAACTTCATGTTATGAAACTGACACCTACAGCTGCTATGATGATTTTCATTTTGTGGTGAACTTGCCATGGCATTTCCATTTTTCTTGATATTTCAAGTTTCTGTACGTAGCAGATATACAGATAAAGATAGAATTTCAGTATTAACTTTAATTTATGCTTCTTTAATGAAAAATATTTTACTTCTGGTTTTCTATTTAATTCAGAAATGCAAAGGCATTGTTTATTTATCTTTAAGATTACCACTCTCTTTCCATTTGTGAATATACAATAGGAATACCTTTGAACTGATATTAATAAAAATATTCACATTAATTGCTTCTTTTAGTGCGATTGGGTAATTAAAACTGCATATTTTGTATGTCTAGGCAAGCATTCTTAGATTCCCAGCTGTTTCCTTACAAAAGTTTCTACAAGTACATGTTTTGCAGAGCAAAATTATCCTTTCTAGAAAATGGTCTTTCAAAATGAGCTGGTAGTTTGTGTCCTCTTGGTTCCGCACCCTTAATTTTCTTTATCCCTTATTCCCAACACCACCAAATGGACACATAATTCAGACTAGAAACAGAAATGTCAGTTTCTCATCTATCAAACATATGGCTCTTTTAATTCTAGTGGTCTTAGGTCTGTAAAAAGCTTTTGCTCCATTTTTTACTTTTAAGTGATGTAAATAGACCAATCCATACAAGGATCATGAGAGCATAGTAGTTTCAGTCCACACACTAGTTATTCAGAAATGTGAACAGTATGTACATAAGTCTAGGATGTTATGCACTTACATATATATATATATATATATATAGCTATAAAATATTTTTAAATTATACTAATCATGTTTTACCTATTTCTAGGCAATACTGGTTTTAAACATTCAAAACTTCTGAATTTAGGCCCCATCTAGAAAAAGATAATTTTAAAGTGTAGGTTTTTAGTTCTATTATAGTAATGTATTTATCACTTTCCCCTGTTTTTTCATGATGTCTGTTAGTATATTATTGCTGTAAACAACTGTATTAGAATGTACATATATAGACCAAGTATTGGGTCCTGCACTTTGGCCACAACAACCTCTGTGACACAGCCACCAGAGCCCAGGCTAGCTCAGAGAGGCACACCAGCACTGTGCCAGGTGTGGGGAACTGCCCTGGTATTGAGGAACCAAAGGCAGAACCTTTAGAGCCAACTGCTATACAGCGTAAGATCTGTCACTGCAGTCAGGAATTAGGAAAAGGGAAGGAAGAGGCTCTCTGTGATGAGGTTCCAGCAGGATAGGTGTATAGCAGCTGGAAGGGTCAGAAACAGAAGAGCCCCAAGTACCAGTGTGCACGGGGTTAAATACAATCGAAAATCAATGGGCGGGTACAAACAATTGGCCAATGGGTAATCCTTGGGGGAGGAATGAGGGGATTATGTCACATTCTCAGGGCCAATCAGCGTAGGTGGGAGGAGAGAGCAGGTCACATGGGCCAATGGAGCTTCAAGGATTAGGGGAAGTCCAGAGGGGTGTCACAGTCAGGGATTGGCTTTGGGTGGATTTGACAGGGAAGTTTTGGAAACAAAGAGCAGGGTTTCAAAGACGGAAAGGGAAGAGACTGGAACAAAGGGCAGGGGCTACAATGAGAGACAGCTGAGGGGAGAATACAACTGAGGGACAAACCAACTTTAGGGGGGAACATGGGAGAACATAGGAATGAATCATTATACCTAGAACTGCAAACCACAAAATAAATAAACACACACTGCAACACCTCTGCGGCACTACAGGCTGGGGGCAGAGTGGCTGGACAGCAGCCAGGCAGAAGGGGACCTGGGGATATTGACTGGCAGCAGTCTGATCATGAGCCAGGGGCAGTAGACTGGACAGTGTGCCCAGGTGGCTAAGAAGGCCAATGGCATCCTGGCCTGTATCAGGAATAGTGTGGCCAGCAGGACCAGGGAAGTGATTCTTCCCCTGTACTGGGCACTGGTGAGGCCACACCTTAAATTCTGTGTCCAATTCTGGGCCTCCCAGTTGTTATAAGCAAAAGTCAGTAGTTGTTTGTCACCAGTAATTGTTACAAATCAAGTTTACCCATCCTGCAATTTGATAATTGAAAGTTTGTAATGTATAAATATGGGGAGTTGTTTGTTGCTGATAATTGTTAAATTGAGTCCACTATTTCCATGATTTGACAAGTGAAAGTTTGTAATGTGACAATTGCGCTCACAGGTTTTCTAGTTTAGTGGGTGGGAATTTATAGTGGATATAGTTAATAATTGTTGCTGCTCAGAGAGTTTAATCATAAAAGGCTATATGTAGAAATAGAACAGGATGAGTTAAAATGGCGGGCAATAGAAGAAGAGGAAGAATATTCTAGAAGGTGACATCAATAGGATGACATCATTTCCTCAAAATATGATAGGAGAAAATGCCGTCCAATCATTCGACACCTTAAAGAAATTATTGGTCAAGAGAACACCTTTGATAAGGACCAATTACAGCCCTGGAAATGAGCCAGCCATAGAGTGGATAGAAAACAGACCAATCATAGACTGGAGAGAGAATATAAAATGTGTGACAGTCTTCTGCTTGGGCTTCTCCTGCTGAGCTCCAGGTAAGGGAGCACCCAGTGTGTCTGTGGGTTTGATACACTGTTGCATTTAGTCCAGCTTGTCGAGTAAGGGATTGGGTTTATCCTGAGTCCCTCGCTTTTTGCAGCTGTTTTTAAATAAACCGAGTGGCTGTTTCCCAAGAAAGTCATAGCTCCATTTGTACCAAGCGAGTGACTTTTGATGAAAAAGCCACAGCTCCATTTGCAACACAGTTCTGGAAGGACACTGAGGTATTTGATCAAGTCCAGAGAAGTGCAACTGAGCTGTTGAAGGATGTGGAACACAAGTCATGTAAGGAGAGACTGAGGGAGCAGGGGTCATTTAGCCTGGAGAAAAGGAGGCTCAGAGGAGATCTTATCACTTTCTATAAATGCCTGAAAGGAGGATGTAGCTTGGTAAGGGTCAGTTTCTTCTCTCAGGCAACCAGCAATAGGGAAAGAGGATACAAGTCTTTACCTGTGCCAGGGGAGGTTCAGGCTGGGCCCTTTTTTTCACAGAAAAGGTGATTGAGTATTTTAATGAGCTGCCTGGGCAGATGCTGGAGTTAACATCCGTGGAGGTTTTTAAGAAAAGACTGGATTGTGGCATTCAGCGCCACAGTCTAGTTGAAAAGGTGGTGTTAGGGCATAGGTTGGACTCAATGATTCAAAGGTCTTTTCCAACCTAGTTGGTCTATGATTTTGTAATTCTGTGTATAATTGTTTATGGATGTGTATCTGTATATTTATTAATAAAGATCAGTTCCAATCCCAATGAATTAAAATAGGTACTGAACATAATAAAAAACTCCACTTATAAGCCCTATGGCATATAAAATTGTTAATCATTATTTATTTTTAATCTTCTTGTAGTAGACCAGATTTTTTTCTATGTAGCTTAACTATAATCATTCAGTACTCTGGTATGTTTAATATTGTAGAAGATCAAAGAGCAATGTATCCAGAAACTTTAGGAAGTCAGAGGATAGATGGCTTCAAACATGAAAATACCAAAGCTCTTACTGTAAAACTGCTGGTTAAATCCCTGTGTGCTTTACCTGAACATGGGATGAATGAAGTAAAATAAGTCTGGAACATTTGTTTACTTTCAAAGTCTTACTTCATATGTGCTTGATTTCTGCAGTTTCAATTCCCTACATTTTCCTTGTGTCATTTATGTTGATTTATTGAAAATCATCATGTATATGTGAAGATAATACCCAAAAAAAAGGTACTAAATCTAAAATGAATATTACAAATGTGAATCTTCTCATTAGGATTTGCTTAATTCAATCTGATGCCAAGTTCTGTATTTCTCTCATATGTATAAAACTCTTCTGACCATTTCATCATTTATTTGGACACTCACCCAAAATTAGGAACAATGGCAAATATACATGATAATAAAAAATTCTAAAGAGAAATCTGTATCAGGGATTATTCATGTGAATACAAAATACAGCCTGGTGTGCAAAAAATAATGTTCTGTCTTTACTGGCTAAAACAGAAAGATGAATTTAGAGACCTGAAAAATAATAGATAGAAAAGCCATAAAATCTAACATTATAATGTTCTTCCCTTTAAAAAAATCTTTAATTGCATGATGTTGAAAATCTGGGGAAAAAAATAGAGTCACAGCATTTTTAGAAAGTCTTAAAGGAGCTGACAAAAAATGGGAGGCTCTTCTCAAGTCAGTTTCAAGCAAGACAGAGTAATTAATTAATTCAGATGATTTAGAATCATGTTATGCCCAAAAATATTAAAATATACATAGTAATCTTTTTAAACAAGCATTGTTTAGAAGATCTGGAAGGAATTTCAAGTATTTTCTGCATGTTTATTTTATAAAACATTTAGTAGCTGGATCAAAGNCAAAAATAGAAAATCTGGTCTCTTTCAGAAAATGATTTTTTATTTCAAAAAAAGATATTTTAGAAATTATTTACTTTACCACTCCATTTATGAATATACAATAAAAAAAATAGGATAATGATAGCTTTCGACTGATAATAATAAAAATAACATCCTTTTCATTCATTGCTTCTTTTACTGTGATTGGGTATTTAATTGTCAATATTTAGTTGATGAGGTATCAGGTTGTAAAATTTTTAAAATTTATCTTCCCTGAAATGAACACAGACTCTTAGTTTTCTAAGGTGTGAGAAGAAATAAAATACTCTGGATCACAAAAAAGATCCGTCTTTATCATACCTAGAAGTTAACAAAGGAACACTTCAGAATTTCTGACTAGAAAATGTTTGACACATTTACTGATTTTCAAAGGTCAAAAAGAAGGAGGTAAAAAAAAATTTTGATGACAAATTTTTGAAGGATTATTCTAGAATTATGTGACAGAGACCATTATCTTCATGGTTGTCCAGTCTTGGTTATCAATTGATGTATTTTGTAACATAAATACTTGTGTCCATGTAGTTCAAACTCTGATAGTCATAATATTTGTGGAAAAACTATATAAACAAACATCTAAATAACTGATGGAGAAGGTTATGTAATTGTATTGCCTACGTGCATGGTAATATTTGTTTCTTTTCTGAATTTCTTGACCTTAGGGATTTAATAGCTACGGCTTTTGCTTAGTTAAAAATTTAGCAAAATAAGTGAATGAGGCCAAAATTAGATGGCAAGATATAGGATATTGTATATACAGAAAGGCTGCAATAAAAAGATTCAAGGTAGCATTTTTATCTTGCATATATGAAAGAGGGCAATGAAACAAAAAAAATCCCTTGATCCTGATCACTGATAGTCAGAAAAAACAAATTGCAGGTAAGTTTTACTGTGGTCTCCCTTGGTGCTAACGGCTCATCTTGGAGCTAATGGCATCAAAAAAAAAATTACTTGACACCCGTTTCAGTTTTTTATTGGCCTATCTGTCTTTCCACAAGTCCTCCAGTTCACCAGCTGATTCTCTCATTCTTAACACTTTTTTGGGAGATTTTTCTTTGCTGTTTTGAGTACTGGAAGCTCTATATTCCTATGATATGTCCAGCAGTTGAAAATAAATAGTTTATTCACTTTTTTCATCAGTAGGAACAAGGTGCAGAAGTATAGGCTAGTTACCATAAATCTTTCAGGAAACATTTCTGCTGTTAGTCCAAAAATGTAAATAACTTTGGAAACATACTGGTTTTCCTCAAGGATTTGGAGTTCTGTCTAAATTTGTGAATAGAGAGTTTTTTCTTGGATACCTAGTATATATCTGAAAGTTGGGAAGATCTTCATCAATATTACTCGAAATATTCCTGGAATGTATTGAATTGTATGCTTGCTTTGACAGACTGAGCAGTCATAATTGAAAACTGAATTGTGAATCAATACAAATACTTATTTCTCACAATATTTCATGTTTTCAATGAATTCTTAGTTCAAATACTTTATGTATACGTATGGGTTCTACTTGTAAGGATTAAATATTTTTGTATGAACCCAGTGCTTGATGACATGAAACAGCTCTCCTTAACAGGAAGCACTTAGTAGCCCTACAGAAAAGACTCTTATTTCTATTTTTATTCTAATTTTAATAGTGATAAAGTGGTAGTACTCAATCTGTATTACTTTGAATCTTTATTATTTTGAATCTGTATTATTTTTGTCCAGTAAGTTATGCCCAGTCTGGTGATGTACTAGAAGTGATCTGAAATTTTTAATTGTACTCTTGGATGTATTAAGCAAGAAGAGACATAGTTTGAGTATAAGAAAACCCCAGAGGATTGGGTTACTGTGACTACAGGACCTCACTAGGAAACCAGAAGCAAGACAGATGCAAGCAGAAAAGACATTTTTTATGCTAGGATGGACAGAGCTTCACAGACAGTTAATAAAACCTCAAAGGACACTGTAAGTCGGGTCTGTCTTACTATGACAGTTTTTTTGTGCTGCAAATACAAGTTTCTTGTCCAAACTGGCAAAATGGGAACTGCCACAGGAGCAGTAGCACACCAAAGTCCTGTATTGCCAGACATCCCCTAAATCTAGTAAAGATCTTGACCTACGTATTAGGCTAATTTCAAATATGCTGTTTTTAAATACTACAGAAAATATTTTTAAGTACTACAAAAAACTATTCTGTTTTTTGAGTGATTTACTGCCTTGTTAATGCATGAGGAGGCAAAAAGTCTGTAGAAGGGTTATTTTGTGCATATAGGTATGCAAGACAGGGAGAGGACTAAATCCTGAGATGCGGGTCTTTGATTAATATGTTAGCCTGGTTGTTGCTAGTATCTTTCGGAAGTTACTCAGTGTAAAACAAACAAGCAGTAGTCTTCCTTTTCTAAATAAAAACCTGTATCAACATCATGACAACATTTTTTCTACTTCTCTGTAAAAACATCAAGAGTATAAACAGTCACCTTTGCCTGCTGTGCCTTCTTTATCTAACTCTCTCTCTCTCTTTCTCCCCCCTCTCCTTTCTCCGTGCTATTATTGTGCAATTTGCACAATAATTTTCACCTAGGGCTAGCTACCTATTCTCCCGCTTCTTTTGATTATATCTAATATGCATTCATTTCAGTGCCATCGTAGGGGGAAAAAAAAAAATAAAAAAGGTTGGAAGAAGACAGAGGGAGAAGAATAGGAAGGAAAAACTTGCGTGAATATTATCTTTTGAGCACCATGTCAAAGACTCTTCTAATAATGGTCTAATAATGGTACCAAAAAACTCTAAGTCACTGAATGTGATGAGGTTTGGATCACATTTCAATTTTAGAATTGTGAACTAGCAAACACAAAAACCAGTTTAAATGGCATATTGAAGTTTTGTCTCAAAGTGCTGATCTAAGTACCTAAATG
>VXBU01015777.1:5544-52344 GCA_013400315.1 Bombycilla garrulus | reverse complement strand
GTCTATGGTAACAAA
Source organism: Bombycilla garrulus (assembly GCA_013400315.1). Classification (NCBI taxonomy): domain Eukaryota; kingdom Metazoa; phylum Chordata; class Aves; order Passeriformes; family Bombycillidae; genus Bombycilla; species Bombycilla garrulus. The sequence continues at coordinate 52,329 of VXBU01015777.1, read as the reverse complement.
ACAGGATACAGAAGATGGCGGTAGCAGGAACCAACTTAGAAACTGTGGGAAAACAAGGTGCAATAAATTTCCATTTCTGCACAGTAAAATCCTGTTATGTAGATGTAGGATGGCCCCTGTTACTCTGAACCACAGTTGGTTAAACAATACTAAGCTTCAATAGGGCTGTCATGAGCATAGAGTTACTGTCACTCAAGGCCCTGGGGAACACAATGCAATGTGAGTGTTTTTGGGGACAGATACAGAATTTTATCCTGTAATACTTTTTAAGCTTTCTTATATTTATTCTTATTTTTTAATTCCTACATTATGATTTTGACCAAAAATTCCTCCTTTATGTAGAGCTGCTAGTTAGACAATAATTTTCTAGTGGGGGTGGTTTCAGGCTGTAGGCAATACATTCAGGCACCAGTAGCAGTTTTAGAATTCCTCTCGACAGTGTGCTTTGTCTGATTACATTATATTTTTTGGTTCAGGATTGCTGCTTTTAGGAGCTCACAAATTCAAAGTAATCAAAGTAGGCTGAAGAGAATTGGATGGAAAGGATAAAAGTAAATGTAACTATATCTGCATAAGAAATGCAGACATCTCAGCAACTCAAGAACACTTCATTGCAGCACTTAAATAGAATTTGTACTTTCATTATGGTATTCATACGATTTCTCAATATGTTGTTACACACCCTTGCTCTTGCCTCAGCTCTAAAAATATTAGGCATCCTTCTGATTCTGACTCTGAAGGCATGTGTCAGTATCTAAACATGTGAAAATTTTTTACTGAAAATGTATATAAACCTCAGCAATGAGATATGCAGTGCAGAGTTGTTCTATTTTTATAATACTATATACTCCACCTATTCCTGTGGGATGCAGATTTTAAGAAAGATGACTATACTGACTACCAGGTACATGCAGTGGAAAAAAATGAGATTTAAGCCCTTTCAGTATTAGGTATCCATCTTTTTTTTTTTTTTTTTTTTTATTTTTTAAAAAAAAACTGCTTGATTTCCTNAAGCCTTTTCAGTTTTGGGTTTCCATTTTTTTTTTTTTTTTTTTTTTGTACTATTACACACAAAACTGATGCAGTTCCTGTCCAACTCCTTACACTTTGGCCGACCTGGCTAGCTCACGGACTCGCACCTGCGCCAAGAGTGGGCCACCCCAGAGAAGCAGTGGGCTTTCTGGGAACGGCTAAGAGCTCTGCAGCTCTTCGGTGAACAACACGTCAGGCAGAGGCAGAGGACAGAAGAGGAGGATTTGATCGATTCTGAGGGAACGGTTTATTGAGGAAGTCCACAGAGACTCAAATCTGAGGAAGGGAGCTGAGGAAAATGAAGACAATGGGCTTGCAGCAACTTAAATATAGAGGAGGTTCTGGGGGTGGATACAATCTCTTGACCAACCAGCCAGCATGGTGGGAGGAACATTAGGTGGGTCCTGACAAGAAGTAAACCAATAGGGGTAACAGTAGGAGGCGAATAATTTGGGTTTACAAACAGGGTTTTGACAAAGGGGTGATTGGCATGGAAACCTCTGGAAGAAAGGGACAAGCCAGGAAGGATTGACAAAGGCCTGGGAGGGGAGCTAGGGGATTGATAGGCAACATTCCACCTAAATGGGATGGGGCAGGGGTTGATGGGCAGGAAAAAGGTGGGGATTTAGGGGAAAATGACATCCAAAGGGGAGGGAGGGAGTGACATAAGAACAAACCATTAACTTTTGAGGGAACTAAGGAGCAGTCCATGAACTTAAAACAGACTGCAACATAAACCAATATTTTTCCTGCAAGACAGAGGGAGCCTCACATAACAGTGATAGCAGTATATATCTAAATTTTGTTTCCTTTGCTTTTCTTATAACTTAATTCAAGAAATTGTGTGGCCATATCCAGCTGACTGGAAAGCCTCCCTTTAAAGCACTTCAATGGAAAACATTTTCAGTCTGGTATTTTATTATTGCATACACATATTATAGTAGTATTTGTATATGTGTGTGTGTGTGCGTGTGTGTATGTGTGTGTGTGTGTGTGTGTGTGTGTGTGTGTGTACACTATATATAGCTGCCATTTAGAAATGAGACTAGAATGCTCTTGTATTTCTGGCAGAATACACAAAGCTTCTGAATGGAGACATAAACTACATCTGGTGTTCATACTGTGTCTTATAGAAACCAATATCAATTCCATACACAGAACATAGCAACAATCATTCTTAATAAAGACCAACTTTTGTGGGCTGATTCCTCTACAGAACATTTTGTTACAGTCTGATTCCTTCACAGGCTTTAGTACACTGAACATTACTCCAATAACAACTTAGATCTAGCGGATTTCCTCTGACTTGCAGCGGAGATGGGATTCATCTAATTCTATTCAGTATGTTCATCAAAACAAAGACGAAAAAGGATAACTTTTTCTATTGAAGGGAAAGCTTTTATAAGGAAAACTACCATTGCTGTGCATGTTCATGATGAGAACTGACACAGCATTCATAACACAGACTCTTGACTACCTACAAAACTGTGGGTTGTGACAAATATTTGGCCCTTCATCATAACGCCATGACTTTAAATCCCATGAGTTTCCTATGCCTTGTCCCCAAACCGTTTGTCGTATGAATAAAAAAAAACACCAAAAAACAGAAAACAGAAAAACCCAAACAAACAAACAAAAATCCCAGTGCAGAACAGCTGCAGTTATTTGTCTGAGCTGTGTCTTCTATGCAATACCGTAATTCCATCTGTCAGAAAAATAACAATAAAGCCTTCATAGCCTCTACTGATTTTATTCTTATGTAAGTTAATGGCTGACTCTGAAAAGGTGCTCTAGCCTTGCACTCCTAACTATGTGATTGTGAACCACAGGTACTCAGAACCCCTTCCCATTGAGCCATGAATCCTTATTTATGGTGTTTGCTTTAACATGAAGCTGTCAAGATTGTTTGCACGGAAAGTTTTGACATAAACTCTTCTCCTTTTGTTGAAAATAAGTGCCTGTTTCATAGCCTTAACTTGTAAGCTCTCCACTATGGAGTCTGTCTTGATTTTTATGCCTTGGACAATGCCAGTAATGTTGGGTTTGTGGAACAGACTAGAAGATAACCCTTTTACAAGTACTTTTCCTACAAGTACTGCGGAAATTCCTAATCATGCCTCTGCAACAGAAATCAGCACTAAGCTTTGCAAAGAAGCAGAAATTGTCACCACACAAACTACTTTCCATAACAATTCTAACTGGAAAGGAGGCATGGTACAGCCAGACTGAATCCAGTCTCTTTACATTTGTAAGCATATGTACAGAGGAACAACAATCCGGGACAATTAAAATACTTGCATGCTGTTTTCTGATTATAGTTTGAAGAGATCTAAAACCTTCATAGAACAAACTAGATACTGCTCTGCAATACAAAAATTTAATGATGTTAAACACATTTGGGACTTCTCCAGGATATATCTAATGATGCTCTTTTAGTGTATCTGGTTTAGAACACAGATGTCAGCAGTCACCTTTAAATCTGAACTCACACTTCATCAGGTCTCTGTGATAGTCATCTTTGCCCTTCTCTGATAATTTTGGAAAGCTTTCACATAGCTGAAGAGATTCTTTTGCTTGATTTATCTGTCTTTAAATTACACAGATGGCTTTCAGTTTTAAACAGAGTCTAGGGCCAGAACTTGTCAGAGATTCAGATGGCAGAAGGCAGGAGTGATATTTTCCCCAAGCACTAAAGAAGACATTTCAAATATATTAGAGCAATACAGACTCATACTACAATCTTTCAAGTGAACTAAACATAACCACAGAAAGAAGCTGAATTTGAATGGCTTCTGTTAAATACAGCCAGACAGGTGCACATATTGCACTGGGACAGTGAGGTCCATTCTCACTAGAAATTTATAAAACTCCATAAAATCTTTCTGATACTTATTTCTCTCCAGTTTTAAGTGGTGCACATACCACAACCAAGTCCAGCATCATAGCAGAATAGAAGATACCATGTCTTCACAGTAGCAATTTATTTTGGTTTGGACAGACTTTTTTTGCATTCAAACTGATTTTGCAATTCTGGCTTTGCTTCTGTCAAAAACTTGCTTCTCCAAAGAGTTGGGAAGTTCATCCCCATGTAGATAACATATGCTAGGGCTGTGCTGCAGGCACCACTTAACACCCCAGGGGCTGAGTGATTCAGAGAAATTGTGCTGATTCTGCTGAGATATTAATTGAAGCAAGGGGAACTTTGTCCTTTAGTAGTTGTAATATTGGATGGGAAATGTCAGAATGAAATCACTTCCTTGGTGCTTTAAGAGAGATTAATTGAAGAGAAATTTCATTTTCCCTTGAAAAAGAATGGAAAATCCTCTACCTATCGTTCATGGAAGGATGATTTATCTTTTTCCAGCTCTGTCAGTCAGAGGATCTTTGATACAAGTACATTAATCAAAGACACTTTACCATCAATCACATATAAACCATTTTGAAAGTATTTTTCCCCATGTCCCCAGACAAAAGACATTGTATCATTGTAATAGAAAGGACAAAATTATAACTTCAAAAGCAAACAGAGTACAACTTCAGCTGTGCATGTTTCATTGAAAAGAGGGAGAAAAACAACTCAGTAACCAAATTATTGAATTTGTATTCACCTATCTCATTTTTTGGTGTTAAACTATCTTTGGGTTTCAGAAATCATCATGCAGCTTTAATTAAATGTAATTTTAAATCTACAGTGCGCTGATGAAGGCCTGTTGAAGCCTGATAGTCATTTGGAGAAGATACATAAAGGGAAACAGACACGTGTTTTTTAATTAACTTCCTAATGAAATTAAGCATTCTGTCATTGGGTAACATATTTATCCCCCAACTCTGACCCCCACAAATATACATGCAAAATTGCTTGAAGTTTGAAATAAAAACATTTATTTATGCCTAGCCCAGTTCAGTGGCATGCATAATAATATAATAAATATTTTTAATCTAGTTCTGCACTTTTACTGTCTCAACAGCAGATTTGACAATGTAAGTTTATTCATTTATACACATTTCTCTGCTTTGGGTTGCATTTTTGGGTCATTTAACTTAGCTGTAGGACACAGTTACAAACAATTTGAGGTAGATATTGTCTTATTTTGGTTTGGTTTGTTTTCATGTGCCAATGTAGCTGTTGCACCATGGAGTCAGGACCAAAGCTTGGGGCTGCTGTGATGCTGCAATAGTAACATACTTTCGGCTCTGTAGCACAGTGCTTTTACTGATTATTCCACTATATTATCTCATCAGTTTTCTAACACTGTCTGCTTTTCTTACACTAGTCTGTCAAAGAATTTTCAGACTGAAGAGCCAGGACTTGAAATATTGTTCCAGTTTGCAGACTAGCATGCTGTCCTTTAGAGGTGAAAAGGTCTCTCAATGATTTGTGACTTTGAGGACAAATGATCTGCAAATTGTACTTCAAAGAGTCTAAGCATTGTCACTTGCTTTAAAAATGGGAAGCTAGGAGAGGAATTCTGCTTATGATGGAGTACCTTTACTCCCATTGCATGCCATTAAACACATTTCTGCATATCAGCAAAAGCCAAAGGACAGAATTTGCCTACTATTTTGAAATTACATAAGCAAGCATTGTGTCACGCAATTCTGAAACATTTCCACATAAACAATTGCTTGTACATATCCAGAAATTGCATGAAAGTTTTATGAAGGTTTTTCTACTACTTGGCCTTCCTGTTTTCCTGTTTTAATTACATTGTTAAAAGGACAATAAATGAACTGATTTCCTTACACATACATACCTCCAGGCTCTGTGGAAAGAGCTCCTGCTCCTGAACTTGATGGACTAGGCTCTCACTGCCAGCCTTTGATAAGGCAGTGTATGGAGGTTCTGCACAGCATGTGGTTAAAATGAGCAGCTTCAGCTGTTTCTATCTGATTGTATGCCTTTTAGCTTTGTTGCTAAACATTGTGGAAGATCTTTCTGGATCATTCTTTTTGTCTGTGGCCGGAGGATAACAGGGACTATATTGATGGCTTGTCAGGTTACTTTTACTGTCTCATCATCCCTCACCAAGGAGCTTTCAGAGAGAGTCACTGACATCAGCCAGGCCACTCTGGTTTTTTTGCCTGCCTCTTGGATGTTTCCAGTCTCCTTTGCTTAGTACATCCTCCCCTGTACAGTATAAACTCAGGGATGAGGAAAGCTGTAGCAATGTCTTCAACATCCCTGATTCTCACAATCTGCTACCTCAAGATTTTTGGACATACAATTCCCACAAGACAGAAAGACATCTGTTCAAATATTTTCCTGTCATTTTTGGAAGTCTATCTCAAAAAAAGTTCATCTTTTTTACCCGGCATATATGAAGTTGAAGTTTCCAGTAGTTTCCATGGTTTCAGCTTTAAAGGGCTAGTGCATAGAGTGTATATTTAGGTATCCTTTCACTTTGGCTTCTGATTTTAGTGTGATTTAAAGACAAGACAAGCTGGCAGCTGGGAGATGAGTATTTCCTTTCTGGTCTACATACTTCACTACTGAAGGGAGTCACAGCCAAAGACAAAAAAATGCTTCTAGAAAAAGAACAGAATGGAATTGATATTTCGAAGTGATACGGTAGTTTCTTTGCTTGCACAGTAAATGGCCATCAGCCCCAAAATTTGTTACAAACTATTGCATAATAATGAGCAAAGGGAAAACATAGAATGATGTGATTCATTGATAAATGGAGATCAGCAGTTCCAAGTGGATCCTCAGGATTTTGGACAGTGCTGACAAATTTTGCTGATGATCATGCCACACAGAGAATAAGTTGGAACTGAATTAAAAGGAAGTTTGGACATCAGAAGTCTTGTTTCCTCTTCTACTTGGACTGAGTGACAATCACTTAGTATTTAAACAACAACAGCAACAATACATTTGCTAACTAAAAGCATAAAATATGGAATGGAGATGTACAAACTGCAGTTTCTACTAGTTGGTAAAGGTAATTTAGAAATCAGAGAATCAAAGAACCATGGAATGGTCTGAATCAGAAGGAACCCTAATCATCTTGATCCAGCACCCCTCCCATAAACACTAGACCATTTTGTGTCTGACCTTCCTGGCAGGGAGCATCCACACCTTCCCCGGACAGCCTGTGCCAGTGACTCTCCACCTGACGTGGCTCACCGGAACCTGGGCTAGCTCTGGACACTCCAGCACCACTCCAGGAGTGGGGAACAGCTTAGGTGTATGGTCACCAGAAGCTGAACCTTAGAGCAGCTTGCTCTACGATGTAAATCCGCAGTCAGAGAGCAGGCAAAGAAGCAAGGGGAGGCTCTCCGTCTTGAGGTTTTAGCAAAAAGACGTTTATTGAAGCTGAACGGGTCAGGAGCAGAAAAGCCCCAGCTCCTCTGCGCAGGGGGTTGCAAATTAGGGCATAGGTACAAGCAGCAAACCAATCAGGGGAACATAGAGGAGGATCATGAGGCGGGGTTTACAGAACGCAATCCGATGGGGAAACATAAGTGGAGGGAACAATTTAAACGAGCTTATGGGGGTGCTGAGGAACATGGAAGTTTCTGGAGAAAAGGTCAGGTATAGGGTAGAATTGACAGGGTTCAAGAATGAAGGGCAAGGTTACAGTGATGGATAGGGAAGGGACTAGAACCAACGGGAGGGGATACATTGAGGGTCAGCTTAAGGGGAAGATACAATTGAGGGAATGAACCACCTGAGGGAAGAACATGGGGGGAACATCAGAACAAACCTTTAGCAAAACATTACTAAAAGTAAATTTGAAACAAATACGTGCCACAACAACTACCTTCACAATACAGAATTTCTTCTTCATGCATCATCTAAGCCTTCCCTCTTTCAATTTAAAGCTATTACTTTTAGTCTAATCACTACATGTTCTTGAAAATAGCCTCATTCCACATCTGTCCTTTAGGCTCCCTTCATGTTTTGAAAAGCTGCAATTAGGTCACGCCAGAGCCTTCTCCAGTCTAAACAATTACAATTTTCTTATTGTTTTCTCACACGAGCTCTACGCTTCTTACCATCTTGATGTCCCTTCTCTGGACTTGCTCCAAGAGATCCATGTCCTCTCCTGCCACCTCAGAGCTGGATGCAGTGTTCCAGGTGTGGTCATGCCAGAGCTATCAATCCCCCCTACCTTCTGTTTTTCTTATTACCTCTCCTTTCTCTCAGCTATGACCCCTAACACTTTATGCTAAATGGTGAAAAGTAGTTGTCCCGCTGTTGCGGGCTTTGCTCCTAACTTTGCAGAGTCATTATATCTCAAAAAGTCAATATGGAAAATAACTTGGAGTCACTTTGTGCATTGTGCTTAATGCTTTGTCATTACTGAAGAAAAGAGCAACTTGGGCTGTTTTCTTCATCTGTAAAAAACTATTTGCCTTTATATTTTCTGTATCAGTGTGTTTCCTGAAACATCCAAACTGATTTATACATGTGTCTGCAGAAATTATATCTTCATCTCTGTTGTGGTGAACTATACTTGATGTTTACACTGTGTTCTTCGGTTGCACTGAATTTATGTAATGGTTGCACTAAGTAGCTGTATTCTCTCCCCACACTACCTGTGGTGGTGGGTCCCATTTCCCCCCCTATCCCTGGAATGTAGTTTCTCCCCTCTGTNATTAGCCCTCGGGACTTAAAAGGACCAGTCACACATCTCAACATGTTTATGCAAAGTAAGCTCAATGCTAAACTTTATACAACTGATAAACTACTTTCATGCTCAACTTAATGAAGATGAGAAAAATAGGTGTGTAAAAGCTTGAAGTTTCTCCCTCTATATGAGTTGACTGGCTGGTCTGGACGTTTTTCTTGGGGTTTTCAGTCTTACTGTATTTGAGCAGAACTATTAGNGCTTGTAATGGAAATGCTGGATAGGGGATACTAAAATTTAAACCCTTTGTCAGTCAGCTTTGTTCAAAATTAACTTATGTGACATCAGTATGTTTTTAGGTACTTAATTTCATTGTCTTTGTCTTTACTTTTATCAGTATACCTTGTCTGCGTGAATTGGTAAAATTGGACAGAAGTGTGAAGAAAGTTATTCTGAATCTTTACTTAGACATTAAAGAAGTGTGGTATGACTCAAAGTCATTAAAAAAAAATCAGTTTTGGGAATGTCAGAGTCGAATAGTTGTTTTTTTTAAATTTCCAGGTTTTAATTTGAGGGAATGTTGATATGTGTGTGATAGAAGGAAGATAAAGTTTTCTTTCTTAAGGTAAGACAAGAAAATGAACTTTTAGTTGTGATACCCTTAGTATTTTGGGATATGTCCCAAAATGGTCCAAATCTTAGACTCTCAGAACTGAGTCTAGTGAACTCACCTTTAGCTTCTTCCTCTTTCTGCATCTTATGTGATCTTCTTGCCTTTTTAGAAATAGATATACAGCTCTCCTTGGTGTATTAGAGTTTGTTTGGAAAGTGGTGCCTTTAGAAAAAATCTTCTAGGGAAAGAATGTACTCTAGCTAGAGCTCTGATTGAAGTCAGAAAAAAAATATTAATAATTAATTTTTTACTGAATTCCATCTGGTTGTTGGCCCATACTGAAGCAAAGTAAAATAGGGGTTATGTCTAATTGTGACGGCTCTTTGTAGTGACATAGTAATGTCATTTGTTGCTCAAATGGCCTACTTTTATATAATTTTGCTATAACTAATTAGCAAAGATAATCAATGTCAATCATTACTTTATCATTGACTGCTTATTTTAGGGGCAATTAGTGCTAACCTATTACAGAAAAGGCTAATAATTGGCAGTTAATAATTTTCAGACTCTTCAGTAGATCTAACAGTAGAGTAACCTAGCAGAAGTTGATCATGCAAAGGCAATAGGGTCAAAACGACCTAAGGAAAAACTGTAACTGGCTGATGAGCTCGAGGGGCTGCAAAAAGATGAGTCCACTAGCATACATTGGTAAAATACAGAAAGAAATTAAGTTGTTATTAAATTTTGAATTAAATTAAAGGTACTTAAACCAAATCCTTGAGTTAGTGGAAAATGCAGATTAATGAGTAAAGTTAGTATTTCCAGGTGTCTCAGATATTATTTGGGTGAGATGATAGAACTATATTTCCACCAGAAGATGCAGGTAGTTAATGCATAAGGATACAAAACCTATACTGATGTGACTAATCTCCCAAGACATTTAACCTCACCAAGACTTTCCCTTGACTGTGGTATACTTGGAGGGACCACTGTACAAGGGCATCATTTGTGTTTAGGGCTTTCTGGATTGCTAAGGAGATTACAATGCTCAAGTAGTAAGATCCTGTAGCCCCTGCAAGCCATTTATCTGTGATTTAACCATACTGAGGGATCCCAAAGAGGCTGAAAAAACAGGCACGTGGAGTGGGCAGCATAAGAACAAGTGGAATATGTTACAGAGAAATGAAAACTATAACATGTGCTTAGGCACTTTTTTACATGTTGCTGAATTCATTGTTTGATTCAGTTCCTGTGCATGGTAAAGAATAGAGTAGGTCCTGTAGAAGTTTACATGTAATACCTGGGAAGGTAATGGGTTGCTTCCAAGGCAGAAAGCACTCCTTAACAGTTATTCCATTAGTTTGGCATTCCCTTCCAGTAATTCTGATCTTTGTCTCTGTAGTGCAAGCTAGTGATAACTCCAGTGCAGGTGGGAGTACAGAGAGAGTTCAAGACACATAAGACCAGCTCAGAGCCCTGCTTTTTTTAATATTTGCTCTAACAACTAGGATTCCACACTCAGGAACATTTTTTAACGTAGTGTGGGAAGGAAACATTTTATGTGTGCTGTCCCAGTGTTTTCTGGGGATATCAGAATGGTCTTATTAAAACATTTCTGATGGCTCTTCTGAAGCTAACCAACATACAGCTTAAACTCTGAGTTGTATTTGAGTGATCAGGGTAGTTGGGAATGATGCTTGAGGACTGGAAGAGAGCAAATGTCTCTCCCATCTTGGAAAAGATAAGGGTGCAGGATTACAGATCAGTAATTACAGATCACTTCCTTGATGATTGGGAAGATGATAGAATAAATAATCCAGGAAAACTTTACAGGCACATGATGGAAAAGAAGATAATCAGTTATGACTAGTCAGTAGTTAACACGGATTCATAGAGGGGAAGTTTTGCTTGACCAAATCTATAATCCTGTGACCTGGCTGATGAGGGATATTTACTGTAGTTTGCATGACAAAGCAGTATAAATACCCAAACCCACCTAATTATTAAGTCTTATAGTTGCTGTTGATCCCCGCAGCAAATCTTTGACATAGGTTATGTCTGCAAACACAGGGTGTTGTCCTGTCTGCAACTATTGTTCAGAAGTGCTTCACTACAAACAGTGGAAGTGGAAGTGCAAGAGCAGAAACTTCTGAGTAACTTATTTTGAGAAGTTACTGGGGGATACCAATCATTTGCTTTGTAAAGCAATTCCATCATTTTCTTTGTTCCCATTCATTTTGCATTTTGCAAGGGAGCAAAAATGCATCCCACTGCAGTTATTTCATATAGGTCTGTACTATATTTCATATAGTCTGAAAACAAACCAGTGGGCGATTCCAAGTCAGAACTACAATTTAATGGGACAATTAAAATAAAGGCAGAAAACACTGGCTTAAACGGATAGAGTCAGGATACAACCTGTTGAAGTGATAGATATGGTTCTGTCGAAGCAGTGATCCTGTAGATAGGTCTGGTCTTCCTCAGAAGGTCCAGTGGTGGTCATGTAGTTCCTGTCCTCTGGGAATCCAGTAGGTGAGGCTGCTCATGGTATTCCAAATCTTAGATTATATCCAGGTAGGAATGCTTGTTTCCTCCCCCTGGGCAGAGCATCTCACAATGGGTTGATGTGATTTTATCACACCTGCAGTGAGACCTTGATGACCCATTAGCAGAAGATAGCCCCCCCAAAGGGAGTTATCAGTGATGAGTCATGGAAGAGATGGAGAACACTGCCCCAGCTGGTTTTAGCAGTTTATGAAAATGGTGATAAAATACCTACTTTTGGTTGCATCTTACATTGTAACCTAAGACAAGGTCAAGAACCTCGGCAGGAGCTCCATTGCATTTTAATTTTCTAATATATGTGTACTCCTATGGAAGAAAGTTACAGATGGGTAGTTAAAAATCCCAAAATTATAAAGATGATTTATCTAGATTTATAGTCTTTTGAGAATGATGATTTCCTCTTGTTTAGAGAGATGATGGGAAAAGTGACTCTTTCCTGCAGGCCTACAGCTTTCTAGTGCAGTCCGTGCTCATGCAAAGTAAATTTTATCTACCTCAAACAGAGATGCAATGATATAGTCAGTGTAAATTGCATGAGTGGATTATATGTGGGCATAACTAGTCATTTTGAATGAATAATACATTTTGTAATGCTTAATGTTTCCTGTCAATACTCTCTGAATGCTTTCTGAGTACCATATTTCATTGCAGGAGCAAATTATCACAGTGACAGTGAGCTGGCCAAAGTCTCTCACCTGTTTTCTGGAGGCTGATGAGGATATTGTGGGTTTCCCTACAGAAAGAAGAGAAACTTTCCTGCTACTTCTAATTAGTTGTTAGAAAAGCTAATACATGTAACTGCTTCATGTGATGGGACGCAGAGCATATAAAGAAATTCAGAGCTTTATTTACAAATAACCGCTACTAGGAGAGTGGAAGAGAAATGCAGAATAACTTTTTTTGTATTGTCTTTTTTCAGCATTATTCAGCAAATTCAGCAATTTGTCATGTAAGAATAGACAGGAAGCAAAATGAAGTTTTTCTTTTCCTGTAACACAGAGTATACTTGGTGGCCCACATAATTTCTGATGAACTACACAAATTCATAATTTCTGATGAACTACACAAATTTAGTGCATCTTTGCCTGAAAGATTAGAGGTTTTCATGTGCAGAAGAAAGCTTTGCAGGACTTATTGAGCAGTAATTAACATCCCAATTAATGCACAGTTCAGAGAGGATTAAAGATATGCCTTCACATGCCAAGTTCTTGCCTGAGGAGAGGCAAGTTTGATACTGCTCTTGTCAATGCACAGAAGGGAAATATTTATATTCTGAGACATCTTTGTGAAATGTGTCCATTCTGTAGATGATAGGTACTGGTAGATATAATGCTGATAGATATCCTGATTTACCTCGCTGATGAGAATTGCCCTTTACAACCTTTTTCAGCTCTTATTTAAATTTGAGAGAAAAATAAAGGCAATTTTTTTTTTTTTTTTNTTTTTTTTTTTTTCCTCTCTAGAGTCACTCGAAAAGTCTGGAGACTAGGGAAGTTTTTCTGTGATGACATTTGGTGCTGGGGGGTCACTTCTTGCCCACCCATGCTGTAAGAATTAACATACATCCAGATTTTTACTGTTAGAAATGTCTAGACTGGAGGGGTTTTTGCTTCAAAAAAGCTAGTCTCTGTGCTGAATTCAGACCTATAACTTAAATTCTCTGACTTATATACAAAAGGAACATTGATGATGTTATATAAAGCTTGTGCAGGCCTGATGATTAAAATTGGATATTTCATTCTACAAGCAGAAATGTCCTAGTAGTTATTTTCTCAGGAACAGAGAACAGAACTGTTATTTTTTTGTAATTTCCAATTTATGGTCCTAAATTTTGCTAGCATTGCTGCATGTCCTTCTGAGATATTTTGCAGACAATGCACAAATAAGACATTTCTATTATATTCCTATATATATGAGAACATCTGTGCTTTGCTGTAACAGGAAAATTTGAAAAAAGGAGGACTTGGTAAATGCTGGATATGTATTAGGGATTTTATGGCCAAAAGAGACTACCCTAAAATATCTTGATAAGGTATGGGCTTGCTTCTGATTTCTCCACCATGAGTGAATCCTTGGAAAGAGAATGGACAGCTTTCAGCTTTGTTTAAGTGATGTGGCTCTGCTATAGCTTACTGAGTAATCCTGGGTAATGTACAATGTATTGATCATTTGGAGGCTACTGGGATCTTGAAACCTGTTTAATAGGCATCTCAAAGCAGCAGCTCTCTCATAATAATATTACTATAATGTAGCTGCAATACAGCAGAGTGCTTTTGCTGTAATGATGTATTATGGAAAATGGGTGCAGTCCTGAAAATCACCACGGGAACTCATAAAGTATTATTTAATATATTGTTAATTTAAAGGCTCCAATATTATCTAATTTATTCATTATGTGAGGAAAGTAGCTGAAGTCAATTATGCCGTGGATTGTGAGATCTGTATATGAGCTTCAGCTCTGCTATAAATTATGGATGTTGAAAGGCTGCAATGTAAGCTTTTAAACCTGCCCCTGAAAGCTGACAAGGTATAGCTTAATTTGTATTACTGATAGGCATTGCAGTTCTAATGAAAATATAAAAATAATTCAAAGCTGTGGTCAATCCCACTGCAGAGTCCATTTAAAAAACATGGGTCTATAAGTCTTTGGTCTTTCATTAGCAAATTCCAGAGTAGTCTGTTGGAGTTTTTGCATAATTATGACTGTTCTTTTTAAAGCATTTAAAAAAGCATTTTAAAGCATTTTTAAAAAGCATTTTAAAAGCATTTTCAATTAATTTCAAAAGATGTAGCATTGTGCATGTTTTAGTGGGATGTTACATTAAGTACAAGCTGCAGTAGCAAGAATGAACTATGTAAATCTGTCCAAGTCAGTTCACTGTGATACTCTAGAGAACATGAGGATCAGATTTAGAATGGCTGGTGAAGAGGAGTTCCTTGGGCAAGAGCTCTCTAATATGCAGAGAGGTACAACAAATAGCCTTTTGCATAAGAAATCAGTTGCAGCATTCAAGAGATCAGGAGGTGTTTGAGTGATGTGGAATGTCATGACCTGGCCCATTACTACCAGGTATTATTACTGAATATGAACACTGAAATACCAAGCCCACTTATAAGCTCTGTGTGATCTACAGTCCGGAAGGGAAAGTTGCCTGCTGGTCAAAGTATAGTAGCAGATTTACTTACTGTAAAGTGAGTGAAATCAACAGAGTTGTTTTGCTGGTTTGTTTTTATGCTTCATGGAGTACAGGGATCTTGTTCTGGCTGTAATTCAACCTTGTACAGGTAAGTATTTAAATTCCACAGGTTAGTTACCAGATTGGCAATTGAAATCTTTTATGCAAAAGAAAAGCTCACACGTTTCCATCCTTGCTGTGAATGTGTTGGAGAGTTAAAGATCACACTTGCCTTAAACACTGTTAAGATCACCAAAGAACTTTGCACAAGGACTGTGGCAAACTGTATAAAGAAGTAACTGATCATCTTGGGCTACTTCAAGGTAAGAGATTCCCTGATCAGGTAGCTGGAGGAATCAGGCATAGAATTGCCAAGGGAAAATGGTGGTGGCAGATACTGCTGAATCGTGTGAATGCTGGTAACTGATGGGGTATGTATGCATCCTATGCATAGGTGTGCATTTTTGTAAGCCCAGATATCATGCAAACACATGATATTTCTGCACATAAAATACTTCAGGAGAGTTTTTCAGAATATTTGTGTTGTTTTGAAATCCAAGGGCTGTATATGTATTATTGGAAGGATATGAAATATCATTTCTTCCTTGCTGTCAATGTACCAAATCTAACCTTTTTTTAGATTTTTAAATCTAACCTTTTTTTTTTGGTTTTTTTTGGTGTCTAAGAGTCTGCTCTGTGGTAGATCTTCATCTCCATCCTTTTTATCCCAGTCACCTGAAGTGGGAAGTATGTTGGCATAAATCACAGATCCCTCCCTCCTCGTACTGCTGGGTTTCCTTCCTGCAGACATTGTGATGAGGACCAGGAATACTGGCTGTGTAAAACTCATTCTAGCATGAGATGTTCTTGTCTGGTCTCAGAGGTGGGAATTACAAAGTGTCCTCAGGTATCAAAGTTTAGATGAAGCCTTTGCTTATCAAATTAAAGGATGCTATGCACCTAGCATAGCAGTTGTACACAGACAGCTGTGTTGCACTAAAAGTAGTAATAAGTACATCCAATTTCCTTGGAACCATCACTCCTGACAAACAGTAATTAATTGGGAATTATTTAATAGATTATATTTGACCTGATGGTTGGCAGTTAGTAAAAGACAGATTCTGACACCTCCACCATGCCAGTTGGAGGCTGTAGTCGAAACAGGAATGCTCTCTTTATGTAGGCTTCTCTGAAAGCAGCAGCTAAGATCTCATAAAGGTAGATTCCTGCAGGTTCTTAGGATTTTAACATGGCTGGTATCCCATGCACAAAAGGAGTCTGACTAGTTGGGCCATGGCTTTATACCATATCCAATTCCATTTCAGAGCCAGTACTGATTCTAGGATAAGAAAAACTCAGTTCCCTCAGTTCCTCGGAAAACATTCTGCCTGCTTGTGTTGTCTATAGCCAGAATTCTGCTGGAAGCTCCCTGGGGTAAAGTGTCACTCTGAACCTCTCTGCAGTTCTCCTACAGACCTGAGAGTCTTGGGTAATTAGAGCCCTGTATTTGGAAAGTATACTCAGTGATGCGGTATTACACATTGCGGACTTCCAAGCTGCTGCACAGATGTTTCTCTGTTTCTGTCTCTATTCATACCCTGAAAATATCTATCTCTGTATATTGAAAGTAGTAGATACCAATCTTTCTTGGCTCAGCTGTTTCATCTTTCCAGAGGAAAAGCAATCACCCAATTATACACACTCATAAATGAACTTGACAGACCACATACTGGAATTGTCATGCCTTCCTGAGCCATTTAAATTTTTCATGAGTTCTTAGTTCCTGCAAATAGGGGCCAGAAAGGAACATTACAAGCCCCTGCAGAAATTGTTTCTTCTTTATTTTTCTGGCTTACTGACAATACACTCAGAGAGGTAATCGTTACAAGCTTCTCTTTCTCACTGGAGTCATTATGCTAAAGAGGCCTCCTGTGTTCTTTCAAAAAAAACATCATCTTCGTAGGACAGCTGGGATCACTGGATCGTTCATCATGTTCACAAAAAAAAAAAAAGAAAAAAAAAAAGCTGGATTTACAGGCTTGAAGGCTGCTGAAATTTAAATCTAAAAATAGAAGGGATATTTCTGAAATCTTCTTTCCCAGAGCATCCTTGCTTCCTGGCATCTAAAGTGTGAAAAGAGAAATATTTGGGTAAATTAGGAACACTCATTACTCCAAAAAATACCAAGTGTAATCTTCAGGGTCTACTAAAACAGTGAAAGGAAATGCCAGGCAGATAACATCTTATCCAGCTTGTGTTGCCTGATTCTAGTCTTTTCCAAACATCACCATCATCCCTTGGAAACAGAAAATAGTTTCAGAAATATCAAAGTGACTGTATGTGTTTTCAGTTCTTGCTCTTATTGATATGCACTATCAGTTCCCATTTTCCTCTGCTTTGACTTATGTATCTGAATATTCTCCCTTTTAGAAGCTTTTAATTAGGGCCTTGTTTGGATCACTTAGAGCCAAAGAGCTGAATAGATGGAGATTCAGTATGTCATTTTAGCTCTGATTCCAGTGGATATATAGGTGGGCTGAGTTATATGTTGCTAAACTCAGATATTGTGATTCTCTTATTGATCATGCTGTTATAGCTGTCTTTCTAGAGAACTTGTGGGAGATATACATGTTGAAGAACTCAGATGTAGAAAATCCCCTTAGTGTTTTTGTGAATATACTATTTAGCCCATATCTAGCCAGTTGCAGACAGTACCCTTTGCAGTCTTCCCAGTGCAGTTTGACAGTTTTAGAAGTCAGTGCAACCGTTTCATTACTGGTGCTTGACTCACCGTGGTGCCAAGGATATTATGCACCAGCACAGGTTTACTCAAGGCTGAAACCAGGACAAGTCCTGAGGGGCTGGAAACATCTTGGTGTTAACCCCAGGAAACTCCTCCATGTAGAATGCACTCACAGCACGATTTTAGTCCATGGAGCTAAACTGACACTGTGCTCTACAAGACACCAGACATCAGTGTCATGTTTGGATTCACAGAGGTGGCTCATAGGCTGGTGGCATGGCTTGTTCATCCATCTGTGCTGTGTGCAGTAACATCTCTTGCTTTCCCTTGTATAACACAGGAACAACAATTACTCCTTCACACTGCAGAATGATCAGATCTGGGTTTTTTTCCAGCATCATATATACACTTTGAAATATGTGGGGGTTTTGCCTCTTTATGTCTAAGTATGTTGTTCAAAGCACACAATCCTCTGCAGTTCATACCATAGAGCATTTCTGACTTTTTCTATGAGTTTGGTTTTTTTTTTCACGTGGTCACTGAGAGAAAGAGCCATTGCTTGGTGTGAAGTTGCTGAATTAAAAAAAAACATGGTTAGCAAAAGGGAGAGGGAAGTACAGCTGAAGAAAGTTGTGATTGTCTAACATACTTAGAAAAATTCTTGATAAATAATCCTTTCAGTTAGCCAAGGTGTGCATTGTGGTGTTAAAAAATAATGCATTATCTGTTAATTTTTCCATGAAAGAGTTCCCTGTAAGAAATTCTTGCTACTTTTCTCTGTTGTCCTTGTCCCTGTGTTAAGCTCGTAAGAAAATTAAGGAATGGCACAATGCAATGGCTTCTTTCAGTTCTGCTTTGAAGATCTCCTCTTCAGATTAATTTTGAGGAATGGTAAAATAATAACTTGAAAGAATTTTGACACCATTTATATGAAGTTAAGACATTTGTTTTCAGAATAAAGCCGGGGGCTTCATAAGTTGGAAGTCTGTAGTCTATGCACATTGACATTTATAGCCAAGCTTTTTTTTGAATACCAGTGTTGCCTCAAGCTTTTTGGGAAAAGGGGAAAAACTCCTGCTGTTCTTTCATAGTAGCAAATTTTGGAAATCAAACAACTCTAAGAGAGAAGCAGAAACAGATGGATAGATGGAGAGATGGAGATAGATAGATAGATAGATAGATAGATAGATAGATAGATAGATAGATAGATAGATGTGGTGGTCTTCGTGCCCAGTCTGGGATGCCACAACTGCTGGGATCTCCTTAACCCCAGGAGACCCCGCAATATGTAGGAAAGTCCAGGTTTCCGGCCCGTACTGTTGAAGGAGTAGTCTGGAGTCGTTTGTTCGTGTTCTCAAGGCAGTTTATTAAGTCCTTATCAAAGATAGATTTCTCTGCCCTGCCAGGGTTGACACAAAACGCGTCCAGAGACACACTGCGCCCACCCCGGGTGAGCTGTAATCTTTTATACTAAAAACTACGTATTAAATGTTTACAATTAAGTACCAATCTATGCCCCTCACATCACCATGTCCAGATCTGTGTCAAACCAATCCAAAAGTGCCAGCATCACTAAGAAGATGGAGGTTATGAAGAAGAACACAAGATAACATGCCACGTGTAAAAATCCTCCATCTTGTGTCTCAGACCCCCCTGTACAGATCTCCAACCCCCCTGTACAGGGCCCTAAACCCCCCTGTACATACATTCAAATTATCTTCTTTTTACTTATAACTACTACTATTTTACTATCTAAGTTTTTGTGACCTGAAATTCCTCATACAAAGCTGACAACCTGTTCCATGGGTTAGAATCAGAGTTACAGGTATTTTTAGTATCATTCCAGGGTCTCTGACACCTCTGGCAAGGCTGAAAAACCTCCTGACCAGGTTTTGGGTCAGCCAAAGGCATCATAGGAACCCCCTGGGTTGCGATAGATAGATAGATAGATAGATAGATAGATAGATAGATAGATAGATAGATAGATAGATAGATAGATAGATAGATAGATAGATAGATAGATAGATAGATGGATGGATGATAGAGCCTGCAAACAGAGTAGTTGCTAAGAAAATATCACACCATCTTTCCTTGCTTCCTGGGAGGTACATAAACTGCTTCACAATTGTCACAGTTTGAACTGTGAGACTGACAACTTGGCGTGAAAGATATTATAGTGCAATTATGACTTCATTAAAAAAAAAAAAACCCACAAACTTGACTTGTATTGCTGTCTTCATATCAATGGTAACTCTAAATCATAATGATCAAAAAAAAGTTTTCTCTTTCAGCCACTCTACCCTTAATTTGCCTTTGAGCTTGCTTTCAGATTGCAGTTCCTCCATCATCAGCTGACTCTGAAAATTACACTGGCTCTGCTGACATAGCCCACTGTTTACATGTCCAAGTGAACTGAAACTGGGGGAGCACATCTGCTAGGAACTTTCAGAGCTACACTCCCAATATTGCAGGAAGCTGAGCCAGTCAGTAGACAATTGAAAATGCTTCTTAAGAAGCATTCTTAGTTCTGTGGTATTAGCAAAAGCAAATGATGGATGTGATCCCACAAACTCGTGGGAATAGCTATTGTTAATACAGCATTCACAGTGTACTGACACTCTCATCCTGGCACAGAGAAGAGCCAAAATTTCTTCCAGGTTAGGAAATTAGGTCCAAAATGTAATGAAACATGATTTCATTCATTAAAAATTTGCTACAGGGAGAATTCAGTAAAATGCTACAACATAATTTGCAAAACACAGTAAACAGCATCACATTTTGAATGTGTTTCTTTTTATTTGTAGTATTTAAAATATACGATTGTGTTTAATTGCTAATATGATCAAGACGAGTAAGTGTATTTAGTGCAATCCTCCCTCTATACAGTCCTGCTACTGGAAGTCAAAGGCACGTACCAGAAGGAACGTTGCAAGCAGGATCTGAAACATTTTTGTTTGTAACCTAAGTGATGCCTGAGGTGAATCAGTGGTGTTAAAGCAATGATAATTGGCTCCTCCTGGCTTTTCCCACCAAAAGAAATTGAAATTCCATTGACTTCCAGTGATAATAGTTGTGGAGCAGCATTGTCATTGCTGTGACATTGTGTGTTTCTGTGTCAGGCAATTTTCAGAAGCCAAGAGAAAGTGTTGTTGTAAATTAGAATATGATCTAACAATGCACTTCATGGAGGCAGGATGGCGCATGTAATTAATTTCATATGCTCAATAGTAGGCTTATGCTGAATGGTGTTGTGCGGGCTGTGTGTCCGCTGCACAAAGGACACGGGTGTACAGTTCTGCTAGGTGCAGTGATACTTGTATGATGGCTTCCTTTTTTGCAGCATAATATCAGTATCTTCAGCAGTAAATCAGAGGCTGAGGCATTTATTGCATGAAGAGATGGATATTTAAAAGGTATCTGGAGATTCTAGGGGTACATTTTCTGGGCTGATATTAAATGATAGAGAGTTTATTAGCTTAAAACAGATTATACGGCAATCTCCTTAGTCAAGCCATTTCAGCTGTTAGATATTCTCACTGTTAGAAGGCTTTTCTCTGTCTCTAGTCTAAATACTCACAATGTAAACCTAGTTCATTCCCTGAAGATACAACCAAGAAGTTACTCTCTTATTTCTGGCTGAACATTGTTCAAGTATATTTTTACTGTTTAAAGCTTTTATTTATACCTTCAGTCTGCTCTTCTGTTAAGATCCTAGTGAGTTAAATATTTCTCCATTTCATAAATTTATTTGTTTCTCCAACAACTTGGTAATTTTATTGACTAAGAATGTCTGAAACTGTCAGGGCCCAGATTTGATACTAGTAATATAGACCCGAATGGGAATACTCAGGTATTCACTTGCTTTTCTGATAATATTCCTCTTTATATTTGCCTCTGTGTTGAAAGTGTTTTCCTTAGAAGTTATATCATATTTTCCACTGGATCTTTTTCTACAGACCTACTTGCTTATGCTCTCATGTCCCACCCTCCCTCCACTAATGAGGGAGCTAGTCTTACTAGTTACTCAACTTTTGGTCTGTTATTTCTGTGTATAGAAGGAAAGAAAATCCTATTCCTGCTCAAATTGTAATGAACAGAACATTAGCTAAAAGGTAATGTGTTCAACTCTACCCAGTCTGGGAAGGTTTCTTTCAAACTTGAAGAGAAATGGAATATCACAAAAATTACACTGTTTTGCTCAATGTGGGCAAAAAAGCATTTTCAAGTGAAGCTTTTAGGAACTTTTTGCAACTATTTCATATTTTTCCTATGTTTTACGTATGAATTCTATGAGTGAGCTGTTCTGTTTGCTTCTACCTTTGGGAAGAGGCAGCCACAAAACCTTTCCTAGGCACAACTTCATTACAACAAAGACATTTTCTTCTCTGAAACAGGTTTCTTCAGGCAGGAAGCAGAGAGTGTCTTCAGGAACTCATTTTTTGTGATGCTTTTTACCATTACATCTGTTAAACTCTGGCATTGTTTACATTTTTGGATACAAACTTAGAAGCTCTTGATTTCCTAATTTATTTTGGCAAACTTAGGGGGAAATGTAACAGGATAGCATACTGGCCTTGCATCTTCTTGGTTTTCTCTTATCCTTATTCCTCCTGGAGGATTTTAAATCAATGAGAGGGATATATTTCCTACCAATAAGAAGGCTAAGTATGAACATTGATAGAAGCACATTGTAGAGATTTTTTTCCCTACTCTTAAACTGATGAACAGACTCACAACATGAACTTGCATTTTGTTCAGCCCAGGGTCAACCTTCAATCACCTCCTTCTTTGGAATGAACTTGAAGTGTTTGTTCTATATTTAAGATTGAGCATGTGATTCTGTCTGCTGCTGACAAATGGCTTGTTAAAATATTGTTTCTAAAGTACAATTTGCATTTATGTGAACCAGGGATTAAGCGCAATGTGTAGGTTAGGAATAATTTATATCTAGTTAATAATAGATGGGTTTTTTCCCTACTGCCTCAGATTTTGTTTTTCATGAGAACAGCAGAATACTCCTTGGTGATGACAAAGAGCATTTTTTAAGTGCAAATAAGCATTTAAATTGGAAGAAGTGAATTTTTTCTTAGCCACTCATTTACTGACCAGTAAATTTGTTGTGACCATGAATGCACCTCTTTTTTAGGCTTGAACATAGTTGGGTTTTATGTTTAGTTAATTTAAATGGATAAGCTTCTGGGCCTATGCAAAGGAGCTTACTTTAGCAAAAAGTACGTTGGTATAGTAAACATATAGCTATATGTAATGACAGAAATTTTATTTAAACCTGTTAATAATGATCTGATGCATTTTAGTGACAATCCTATATTTAAAAAAATAAATCTGTTTCATCCATAACTTTAACACTGCATGCAAAAAGGCAGATTTATACAATAAAATTATTATTAGTTCATTTTGGTGTCTAAGCATTTAATTATGCTTTTCTTCATTGTTTGACTGATTTGTACTGTAGGCAGAAACATTTCTTTCTGTTGCGGATGGTTAATTTAGGTTGGTGATCTTTAATGGGTGGACTGACAGAGTACTTTGCGGTAAATAATTTAAATCATTTTAATGGTAACTTTTTAATCAGGGAAAAGCCAAGAATAAATAGTTTGATGACACAGACCTTCTTTGAAATAAATGTTCTTTCTCCCCTTCATTAAGGAAGAAATGGATTATGAAGTGAGTTAATGAAGAAAATGTCCCTGCAGACTGAGTCTGCTTTTCTGAAAAGACCCACTATTTAAATGAGTTGTTAAACCTAGGTCACTGCTGCCCACCAGTAGCATCTGTGTAGAGAATCCCTTTGTCTTCATAATCCCACCTTTTGCCATAAAAGTGATTTTCAGTATCCAGGGTGAATTGCTTATGAGTATCAGAGGCAAAATCCAATGCCAATTACATCTCAAGGATGTAATCCCCTTGGTTTGAGCAATCAAGGAACTGTCACCACACAGGGTTTTATCATGACTGCACAATGCGAAGGAAATGAGAACTGAGGATGTAAAGCCCAAGCAGTTCACTGCTGAAACAAGTAAGTTGTCTGCTACCCTAAAGAGCATCCATGTATGATGCTGCTGAAGAGGAGAGAAAGAAAAAATATGGGTCTTCAGTTTCTGTATCTCTCTATCTACAAATCTGAGCTGAACCAGGAAGATGAGGGTACTGAAATGAGGACAATGTCTTTACTTTGACAGGTCAGTTGTAGCAGCTCCAAATGTGGATTTCTACTAGCCATACTGTATGGCAGATGTGTTTTCCAGAGTCCTGTGTGCATTTAAAAACAAAATTACCATATAGAAATACTAGCATTTTTGTCAAGCAACAAAATCCTGCTAATTTTGAGCCTTAGTTGCCCATTTTTTTTTTCCCACCTGCATTCCTGACAGATTTAGAAGCTTTACAAAGGAAAATATTTTCTGACATAACAAGAAATTAATATTTTGCTGTGTTTCAATCTTTCAATGTTTCAATGACTGTTTCCTGGGCAGCTGGTTTAGTTCTCTGTAGCACTCTGAAGTGCTGTGTATGGTTGAGAACATAAGATGGTTTTCTGTCACCATGAAAAAGAGCTGCCTGCTGGATTATGGATACTTTTTAGAGCATTATCTGCCTAAAGACTTACCCATGGAATACTGGATTTTTCACATTATCGACCTTCAAGTGATCTTTCTTGTCTGCCATGAGAGATTTTCCTTCACAGAGGAGCAGTGACAGTTGGTCTAAGGAGCAAAAAAAGTCTTTGCAGGACAAATAGAAATTCAGGCGTATACATGACACACATATGTAGAAGTGAATTTTTCACTAACTAAAATATTTGGCCAAAAAAAAAAAGTAAAGTGTCTGTTAGAGGACTTTAAATTTAACCCTGGTTTTAATATATGGAGACTTTTTTTTCCCTCATAGTAAGTCTATTGAATACTTCTACAGCTATGATCTCTGAGTGTGGGTGGTGTAACCATAGCATTTACTGAATCTTGATGAAAAAGAGACATAGATGTTGTAAAAGGCTAAAATTCTTCTCTAGTAGGCACTCATGTCAAATGATAGCAGAGGAATGCTTGATTTGCTTGGAAATTTTCATCTTGTGTCTCAAAATTTTTGTTTAGTGTGGAGTAGTGCACCAAGCTGTATTATATTGTAAAATGCTTGCTCTTAGAATGGAGTGCTACAAACAGTAGTAAAAAGCTTAGATAGTCCTTATTTTCTAGCAAATTCTGACTACATATTTTCTATTTTAAAATGTGAAATCTACGTTAAATGAACTTGACTTATTAATGCTTTGAAGTAGAACAAAAGGAATATACATTTTTTTATTTAAATTACAGCCATATATTTGTTAAATGTGTCAGTCAAGCTTTATACATCTCTTATTCAACACTGCTGAGGTTCAATCCTGGATTATTTTTTTTTAATGTGTATAAATATCTATCTTATTTCATCCTCAGAGCTCCTTTAGGAAAGCATCTTCTGAAATTTTGTTTTTCTCCTTTCAATGGTAAATTTGTTTCTGTTAAGGCTAGTACAATGTAGTAGTAGTAGTAGCAGCAGCAGCAGCAGCAGCAGTAGCAGTAGTAGTAGTAGGAGTAGTAGTAGTAGTAGTAGTAATAATAATAATAATAATAATTTCCATATTTGTTTGTGTGGAAGAACTTGAGGGCATGACAGTAATTCACTAATTCCATCTCATCAGTTCAACTTCTTTGCTGAAGCTCTTCCAGAAGCTGCCAACAGCTGCTCTTGCATGGACTTGTTTTGTCCTGGTCTGGGAGAATCCGTCAAAAAACAAGTCTGCCTCCACAAAGTGCCTAGGAGGCCAGGCAGTGTTATTCCTGCTCTTCAACTGAAGGTGACAAGAAACAGAAGAGAGGAAAGACTGCACAGTAGGATTTGCCATCTTCAGTTGAAGTGTGCCTCCTAAAATATGAAATCCGTGGTTTGTTCCTTCTTCTCCTTTGTCCAGGGCCTGGATGGTGGCCATCAATTGTCACTCTAGAATGTCAGCAATTACTTTCCTTTATCATATTCAGACTAATTTTGTGGGAATGTGGATTCTTTATATATCCAATCATGAATGGAATCTTCATAATGACACACCACAAATTTCATAGAATAATAGCTACTTAGCAGAGGTATTGAGAAGGACATTTCCATGTATTGCTTTGGCCTTCATTCCAGTGCCACAATTACTTTCTTTTTCTTTTTCCCTCTTTTTTTTTTTTTTTCTTTTCTTTTTCTCCCCATATGTCTCTTGATTGAGACATCAGGATGATCTTTCCCAGTGTATGCCTGGTTCTGTTGCTTTGTAGGTGAATGTGAATGCTTACTCCTTGCAGCTCTCCAGTCCTCCAAACAACAGCAAAAACTCAAAAGCAAAGGATCAGCAAAGTAGACTGGAAATCTTCCCCAAAGATGTGCTTTCATAAGCCTTGCAGCATAAAGCACCTCTTTTGTTATGAGTTTTACTGCACTACACATGCAATGTACTAAAGTACAAGTGCATAAGAAAAGGGAACTTTTTGCTCTATAACAATATAATAAACACCAAATGGCTGCATTCCTGAAATTCCAACTAAAAAGATGATAGATTAGATTCTTTGTCTTTAGACATTTAGACCCCTTTCCTAGGAAAGACAGATTGTGTGCAAATAAATATCAGGGTTCCAGTATGAATTTCTATGTACATCCCAACAACCACTTCTGTGCTACTGATATTTTTATTACATGATATTATGATAGTGTGATGTTGGGGAAGTAGTGGTATTGAGACTTTAACACTGATTCCTCAGAACACTTTCTCAATTCAGGTGGAGTAATTAATTCTGTGAGACACAAAAAAACTAAAATATTTGGGTGTTTTAATTTGTTTTGGTTTTGGTTTTGTTTTTTTTCACCACGAACTTTCTGACCACATGTTCAGTACTAGTGCAGGAATTAAGTGCAGATAGCTCAAGGAGATGATCCAATGACCAAAGAATAAGTCATAAGGAAATTTTTAGCTTCTGTTGTAAAATTATAGAGAAGAAGTGAACATCTGAAATACTCAGTGTACTCATGAAACTCTATGAGATCTACCAAATGCTACATAAAAATATGAAAACAGGTAGTTTTTATTTGTAAGGCTTTTCCAGATGAAAAGCCAATTGCATAATCAACGTGTGTGAATGTACATAGTGTAATGCTGAAAATGGTCAGTTGTGCCTTGCACTTTGATCACTTCACTTAATGAAACTGCATTTGAAATTGATTCATACACTCAGAATCACAAGAATCACACATTCAAACAAACAAACAAACAAACAAGGCATTTAAAGGAGCTGAGCTAGAGAAATAAATGAAAAAATGTGTGGGTTTCTTTTATATTCTATTTTATTAACATTAATATTGCCAAATCTACTCAGCATGGATTAATACATAGGCCTAAATACAGAGAAATTAGTCTTAGTTGTTGATAATTTTCACAGCGAATGAGCAACTTAGAGAAGAAATTAGTGTCTCTGTAAAAGCAAAACAATGCTACCTTTCATTTACAGAATAGCATGAATCATTTTGAGGTTTTTCCTTTCTCCAAGAGTTCCTAAATAGCTGAATTTACTCTTGTTATGTGTAAATTCTTCACTTGCAATCCACATAACTTCTTTGACTAACAAAATTCAATGAGTCTTTTTTCCTTTTTCAGTCTTTAGCTGGGTTAAATATGGCAAACTGTCAATATTTTTAGAAGAATGTAGAATTGCAAAATATATGCCAAGTTTCTTCAGATCTAACACCTTTGGCTTTACACCAATTACTTTATCTCACTGTATTAAAACTTACAGGGTTACTCTTACATGTATTTATACTGTTGTGAGGAAATTAGCAACTGTATTAACTTAAATGATAAAATTTACCACTGAAAAGCAATTGTATCTGGTTAATAAGGATTTAATTGTGACTTACCTTTGTGAAAGTTACATCAGTGTTACAGGCCTGTTGAATACTTTTTGTTTTTCTGTTAGCAACCTTGGTTTTCAGTTAACTGAAGCAGCAAACTGAGGTGGTCTTGTATCTAACTGGAAGTTTTAAAAGCCCCCAGAGGTACTGTAATTGCTAGTGTAGTGTTGGTTAATGTAGAAAATGTTAGTTTAAATTCCTTTCAGAGGTAGCAATAAGATATGCCATGTCCTCCCAGCAGTTCAACTGTTAATCCATATCTAAGTGGCATCCATATCTAAGTGGCAGTAATGAATTGAAAAGATGTTAGCATCAACATATGAAACAAAATCTATGAAACAATTTTTCTCTTTTTCCCAAAGCATCAGTGCAATGTTGCATCCTAAAACATTAAACAACGATATTCTGCATCAGAAAATTGAAAATCTTTGTGGTCCTCTGTAAGCCTCAAATGGACTTTTCTTCCCTAGCCACTATAATTTTTTAGTCAGTGTAGGATGCAGTATGGAGGCAAAGCCATTAGAAGGTCTCATTTCTGTGGTACACAAATGCTTTTGAAGTGTCTAAATTTTCAATGCTTTGCATGTGGAAAGCAGGCATTTTAGAAGAACTGAATAAGCAATCAATTTTACTGTAATGATAATTTGTTTACTGACATAAATACTATTTAGAAGGCTGGCATGCCCTCCATTAATCAAATGCAAGGTAATTATGGCCTTTAAAACTTAGCACTCTGCTGTACATGAGTTTTAGACAAAACAGCTTATTTCTGTTCTTAGTAGAAAAAAAAAGAGGCTAAATTTATCCTTTGAACTTTAAATGAAACAAATGCTGTCTTCTTCTTTATAATATTGATTGCCCTGCTGGGTAAGTTTTCTGTGAATTCTTTAAACAAAGACAAGTTCAACTATATTTATTTAATGGCTACCCTTCATCTTGAGTGTATTTTCATAGAAACAAGAAATAAGTTCTCAGGGCAGTTTACCTTTCCACATACACTACAGCCTGTTTTGAAGTATGAGTCCACATGGACTACATGGTGATGAAAGTTCAAGCCAACTACAAAAGAGTGTGTGGGAGAAGTGCTGCACTGCGTGCCACTTTTCATCCTGTCTTCAAGGAGCTTGTAAGATCAGCTAATAAAGAGGGCATTTAGGCCTATATTTGTTGAAACTCCACTGCTAGTCCTATAACACAGTGGAATTTTCTGCCATGGTGTGAATATTTTGGGGGTCTTAGATGTCCAAGAAAGTATTACCCTTTGAGATGGTGGGTGTTTGGATAGTCCCTACTGGGGTGAAAAAGGCATATTTTGAATGAGTTCACCTCTGGTGTTCTGGACCTGTATTTTTTACCTGTTGCATGTAAATTACTTTGAGGGAAAGTAAGGATATGTTGACGACATAGCTACAACATTTGCTGAGCAGATGGTAACCTAATCACTAATAATACTTCAGCAGTGGTGCCAAACTGCTTTTCCAGCTTAAAATCGTAAATATCTGATACAGACTTTTCTGTTTTCACAAGTGGCTGTTTTTAAATCTTCTCTTACAAATTCTTAGGGTAAAAGCTATATCTTAAATTGTTATATTGTCTATGACAATGGCAAGAAGGCAAGTGAGAGGTACCCAAAGAAATGAGAGCATGCAGAAGATGCTGCAAACTGTTTTGCTGAATCAATCACAAAATACATTAAACTATGTTTCTCACTGGTATATAGAGATGTTGAAAAGTTACAGGGTTGGAGTGCTGTGTGCTCCAAAGATTGAATGTTTTCTATGCAATTTCATATAAATTAAGTTTGGTTTTTTTCAGTCTGTTTTTAATTACCACTAATCGATTTATGCAAGCAGATTCAGGTTCCAAAATAATATAATTGTTTTTCTGTAGGTTAATAAACTTTTCTTCTCAGCACAAACTCATTTCTTCTTAATCCAAAATGCATTTTGATTGAAATGATAGAGCACACAAAATTTCTAAAACTGATGTTAGTATGTTTCGATATTTTTTTTTAAATGAAATAATCTGGAATTCTGTGTTTGCCTAAATCAGATGAGACTTCGAAGTAGTCTCTTTGTGTTTTAGACAAGTAGTAATGCAGGGCTTATTTTCAGTGGTGACTCTATATTGATATTTTCACTGGTGTTGAGAGAATTCCATGGCAGTACCACAGAACTGCTCACACATCACAAGACTTGAGGTCCTGCAAAGGCAACAGGTAAAGTTATACATCCAAACTATATGAACGTGCCATGGAGGGGGCACTGTTTGTGTGAAACAGCAAGATCACAATCAAGATACCACCTTCCCAAATCACATGGTTTGTTTAGAAGTGGAGTTAAGAAGTGTGACTATGGTCCTGAGCCTGATTGCTTCAACATAGACTTGTTCAAAAAGAGGGACGAACAGGGCACGCTTTCAATTGTGCGAACTGGACAGGTGGGTTTAGGATGGACTTGTTTCTTATGAAGGACAGTCATTGGTACTGAGCAGAGTGTGGAAGATAGTTACATGGTAAAGAAAAAGGAGAGCAATCACATCTGGATGCCAAAAATGTAATTCTGGAGGTGAAGAGGAGACAGTTGGTTGTGGGGATTTATAACTACTTCGTGTGTATATGTGGCTCCAGCAGAAACATCCACTCTAGTTAATGAAGAGATTCATATTAATTTTGGTGTATCATATCCATTTCACAAAGGATCATATCCATTTCACGAAGACATAATTTTCCTGAAATATCATCTTCTTCCAGGTCCTCTGATTATGGTGTCAGTCTGGAATCCAGGCTAGTTGAAGTCTGATTTCTGCACTAATTTTGGAAGGGCACAAAAGAACTCTTCCAGAAAAAGTAGAAGGGATTACTGAACAGAAAAAAAGAAATCATATAATTCTTTTGCAAACCTTAGGCAAAAGTAGTTATTGCTCAGTGAACATGAGAATTGATGAAAACTCTACTTAGTGCTGGTTTAAATACAAATGATAAATAATTCTACTCTCCAAATGAAACTATTCACTAATTCTGAACGTTTTTTTTCTATAATAGAGTGCAAATTCAGCCCTTGAAACCTACATTTGGGAATCTTGAGAGTAGCTTTCAAAATCTGTTGACTAATGCTTCTGGTAATCTAAAAATGTTGGATACATTCTGTGGTGTTTTCCTAACTGAGGTTGCAGAAAATTAATAACCTAGAGTACTTAGAAGTAACTTAGAGTATACATAAAATAATGACTTATATAAGAATATAACACTAATAAATGTGAGAGAACTGGTAAGAATAGCAATTAACTGATGTTTGTGAATTTTTGACATCCTTGTATGAAAGATGCTGTACACAGCAAGTGGCAAACATGATGATTATCATCAGTGATATCCTCCTGACTCAGTTTAGATGAGTGAGGGTCAAGCCCTTGAACAGTTCTGCACAGGAGAATCTGTTCATCACTGAATCTCTTAAAATTTCCGTTCTATTAGCATGTTAAATGAATTAGCAGAACAGCTAGGTACTGCATTTTTGTACTAACTTAGATATTTTTCCTGACATAATTGCTGGGAAACCTGTTTTGGGATTTGTTCTGCCTTCAGTTACCTCAAAATTGCTTGCTTTGAAGAACTGGGGACAAAAATAGTGATGAATGATCCTTGCTTATTGTAGTCTGCACCAGCACTCAGAAGTAAAACTAATATTTGCACCTTTGCTGTAATTTTCATTTGGAGACAGGCTTACTGGCTGCATGATCTCTAAGACTTCTTGCAGTAAATTTCAAAGACCACAGAAATTGACAAAAAAGCCTAACACATTAATACCACATTTTTTCTTAAGTTCAGCTAGGATTTCCTGCCTTCTGTCTTTATCAGCTGATAATTAAGGATTGTGAATAATTTTCACACAAGTGATAAATCCTTTAAAAAATGAGTTGTGTCTTTAGTCATACACTCTTACACAAATTCTGTCTATTCAATCTTATGATAAAATTTCTTGACACGGAGACAAAGTCTTCTTCCCTCCCTAGCAGCATACTTTGAAGAACAGTTCCACTTGAGGATTTGCTCAGGAAGAAATGAAAATACTTTTGTTTCAGCTTTTTGCATGCTCATTTAGCTTTACCATGCTCACCCAGGAGGTCTAAGTTTGGCAGCAAAATGGGCTTTTTCTGATATCCAGTATTTGAAGAAGGAATACAACCTTCTTCAAAGAGATGTGCTTTCCTATTATAACACAAGATCAACATATATATGCATGTCTATACACATCTTACACATGTTTCAGAAGAAGGTTATCAACAGTACTGTCTTCAAAGTGAAATTAAAAACTACATCAGGCACAATGTAAAAATTACTTTTACAATGGCATAATGCAGTGGGTCCCCTACCATCCTGGGGTCATCTGAGACAGTTTTCCTTCTATTAGCAGGTGCAGTGCCGTGTTTTGGGTTTAGAGTGAGAATAACATTAGTAACCCAAGGATGATTCAGTTGCTGCTGAGCCATGCTTACACTAACTCAAGGATGTTTCTGTTTCTCATGCTTCCCTGCTAGAAAGGTGACTTTGGGACAAAAGATGGGAGAGGATACAGCAGGACAGCTGACCCCAGCTGGCCACAGGGATATTCCATGACATATGGCATCATCCTAGCATGTAAATTTAGGGAAAATCTGGCCAGGAAGTGCAAGGCATCTAGTGGTTGGTGGTTAGCACATTATTGTCATCATCATCATCATCATCACTATCATCATTATGATCATCATTATTTTTGGTATTATTATTATTAGTATTAAGATTGGTAGTGTTATTTAGTACTTTATTTAGTATTTTATTAGTAGTGAGTGTTAGTACTGTTACTTTTACTATTACTATTACTTTATGTTCAATTATTAAACTGTTCTAGTCTCAACCCATAAGTTATCTTACTTTTACCCTTTCAGGTCTCTCCCACATGTCACTGGGGGAGAGTGAGTGCTTAGTTGCCTGCAGGGGATAAACAACAGCACTTACTGAGATCAAGACTTTTTTCCAACTCTTCAAGGTTGCAATAAGCAGAGGATTTTTTAACATAGGTAGATAGCTTCAGACCAAACTTTTTTTTTTCCCCCTCTGTGTGCATTTCATACCAGTGGTATTGAAAACTATTTTGTTTTCAACAAAATTCAGAGTTGGTACCTGTCCTAGGTTACAATGTAAAATATTCCAGTGTGTCTGTATTCTATCTCCATCTTCATGAGCTGTTAAAACCAGGAGGGGCAGTGTTTCCTTATCTCCTCCCCTGGACCATCTCCTGTTAATTGGCCATCAATGCCTTGCCCCATGAGTCATAGATAACTCCCTCCGGGAGCCATTTCCTGTTTAATGGGCAATCAAGGACCCACCACATGACTCATAAAATGACATCAGCCCATTGTGAGATGCTCTGCCCAGGGGGAGGAGCCAAGCATTCCCACCTGGATATAATCTGGGCATTTGGACAGAACAGGCATCTGCCTTCTACTGGATTCCCAGAGGAGCAGCCTTCTCTCCCACTAGATTCCCAGAGGAAGGACCAGACCTTTCAACATCATCACTGGACCACTGGAGGAAAACTCCGCCCTTCTACAGGATCTCTGCTTCAGCAGAACCATCTGTCACTCCAGGAGCACTACTGGAGCCACCATTCAGACTGGACTGCTACCAGCACCCTGACTGACAAGGTGACAGGTTGTGTTCTAACTGTCAGGTTTTGTTTTTTTGTTTAATACTGCATGTTGTTCTAATTTTCATATCCTCATATCTTTGCCTGAAAGCCCCTTTTAATAATTTGGAGGAAGGGGGTTTACATTTTCTGTTCCAAGAAAAGCTCCTGCCTTCATTAGCAGGCACCTATCTTTCAAAACCAAGACAGTACCCTAATTACAGTCTGTGTTCTTCATTCAGTGGGAACCAACAGGAAAGCAGAACTATCAAAGAAAACTGGTTTATCTGCTTCTGTCGTATATCACTGAAACTGCTTATCTATGCAGGGGCAGCTGGGTTTATCTCTGCAGATAAAACTGGTAAGACATGATGTTGTCTAGTGTTCTCTTCCCTTCAGTCAGACAGAAGTGGAGAAGCCATGGTGTATCAGCATGTTATTTCTTCACTGTGCAGTGAACCTTCACTCCAGGTTCACTGGAGTGAGCTCCATGCTGTTTGGAGGAGTTGTATAAATGTTCAGGTCAGCCCTTTTTCTGTAGAATTTTGTATTTTTCTTGTAGTTCATATTTTTATATTGTTAGTCTGATGGTATCTGTATGCATATTGAGGTAGAATTATCATATCTTTTTTCTTCTTTCCCTTTTTGCTATCTGTTTCCTTATTTTTGTGAAAGTGTGTACATATATGCATATGTAAATACAGATTCTTATCACTTTGTCATTTTTTACAGAAGAAAAAGCTTATTTTATGGTCAAATCAATTAGAAATTTCTGCATATGAAATTGTTATCTGACTGACTTTAACATGAAAGATATTATGGTAATATTCCTTAAATATATAGGTTTTTCCATGTGAAACCATATTAGGCTTTTAATTAATATTTTCAGTAAATATATTCTGGAGTCATTTACTTCCTCATCTCCTAATAATAAAAGCTAATGTTTCTATGTTTTAAGAGGGAGTTGAGATCAGTCTTTGTCTTCTTCCTATATTACATCTTTTTAACACTGTTGACACAAGTAGTTCTGCTGCTTCTGCTAGTAGTTCTTCACTTTCTGTGGTAAAAAATAGTCGGCTTCTAGGTGTTTGCTTAGTAGAAGTTCCTGGTTCCTTGTCCAACCATTGTCTCAAGAATCCATAGTACAGCAGTAATACGTTAGATAAGGTTCTAATTATCTAAATGTGACACTTAAATATGATTTCAAAACCTGAATTAAGGTTTTCTGGAATGTCCTATGGAGTTCAAAGAAACAGTACACAGAGTAAAGGACCTCAGTAGAACAGTAAACAGAACAGTACTCAGAGAAAAACAGACAAATTAAGGTCCTCTACTAAAACGGTTGAACCGGGGGGTTGCCCGCCCTGCCCGGGTGGCCACCCTGGGTGGCAGTCAAAGCCCCCGGTGCCGTTTTAGATCGTCCGGATAGCGAGGGTTCCCGGTCTCCGGCCCTAAGGAGCGGCTCACGTCCTGCTCCGGCAGACGCGCCTGGCCGCGAACTATCCTGGCAAGCTCAGCCTGATTCTTATCAGGCAGTACAGCTCTTTTAGTGATTTCAGCTCAGTGATATTCAGCTCGCTGCTTGCCAGGTAGTCGCTTTGCTAGCCCAAGGGAGAAGAGACGAGAAGACGCTGTCCGGAGCTTTTCCACGAAGTCTTTATTGGGGGTTCCGTGAAGGGGTCCAGGAACGGCATCTTCTCCCGAAGTGGGCAGAAGTAGGGGTTTTTATAGGATTAGGTAGGATTGGGATAACTAGCCAATAGTCTGAGGTCTTGGTGTTTTGACCTATAGTCTTAGGACATCTGGAATGTAGCCAATAGTGTTACAGGGAGATAACAGAGGGTCTTAGGAAGTAGGGTTTAGTACATGACTAAGCATTTTCTCTCCACGGGGGCCTTGCTAAATGCTCAAAGACTGCAACACTCCACTGTGCCCAGTCAAAGTACTTCAGAGCTCGTCTCTACCTCAGGCAACCAGCATTGGATAAATAGGCTATTTTATTCTCCATATCTTTATTCATTGTCTTCTCAGACAGACTTGCTACAGTGGATGTGTAAGATATGATATAGATATTGCTGTTCTGTGAATACAAATGAATTTCAGTCATTTTACTCAAGTTTCTCTGAGGTGGGCAATTCCTGCTGCTTCAACTGTGTAACTTTCTCTGTTGTATAATCATTCTGTATGCAGAGCCATGTAGGTTGCAAATGATGTATCTATTGTTTTAGCTTTACGATCATGTTCCACAATTTATTTATTTTTTTTCTAGATGCATGAGGACATTTTACAGGGATCAACTGAAACTGATTTTTCATATCTAAAGAGATAATTCATCCACATGGAACATTACCCCAACAGCATGACAGTGCTTATCTATGATTTAATTTGCAATCTGTCTTTTCTTCTTTTCATCTAAGAAGTGATATTTAAAAGAGGAAATCTTTTACATTTTAAAAGGTGTTTCTATAGAAAGCAAAAAATCAAGCACAGAAATATTTCCCAGAGCAGATTTTTTTGTCTCCATTTATTTTATTAATCTGCATTGACTTGTGGTGTCACTGAAGTCTTGGAGAAGGAAATTATCTCTTTTGACAGAACAGAGTCTACAGATTGCCCTATATGATTATTTCTCTGTGCTAATACAAACACTTCTTTTACAGGGCATCAGATTCAGCAAAGAGGTGTAATAGTCATTTAAAGTCAAGGAGCAGGGGAACCATGTGTGTAATACCTGACATTACTTCTATGTTGTCGATCAGAGTAGCTTGCTGTACAGAGACAACAAAATAGAGATGAGAAGGAGTCTATTGCTGTCTCGAATGGTCATTGAGACTAACTCCTACTTCAGGGAAAAGCAGGGAAAACCCCTGTTTTTTCCTATTTCATATCAGGAAATACGCTATTTTTATAACTGAGAAGCATTTTATATCTGCTTCATCCACTTAGTCCAACTTTATCTTTTGACAAGAGTCAAACTTGCTCTCCACAGACTCTAGAAGTGGGATTTAACCTGCAGAGAATCTGAGATGTGAGATTACATCCTGGCAGAGACTTTTTGAGCCACTGGGTTAGCTGAGAGACCTCTGCATGTGCTCTCCCAGGAAAAAAATCCTTATAAAGAGTTGTTCAAAGATATGTTAGTCTTTCCCTGAAGGTATATTTCAGTAGGGACACCACTGTAATGGTGTAGTTCTAAAAACAACCTTGAATAAAAATTTGTTAACCTGACTAGAATATAACTGCATCATATTTTCTCTATTAAAAAGCAGTGTATTTTCACTTAATTCTCACTTTTATGAGGAGAGTATGAAATTTTCCATCTAATGTGAACTTGAAAGAAAAAAAAATAAAGATGTGTATAACTGTATGGTCACTAGCTATGAAGTTTGGATATAGCAAGTTTCAAGAATTATACAAAAGCAATATGGAAACTGATGTTGTAATATAGTTTTAGTTTTAAAGCCATACTTCCTTAACACTAACAAGGCTGTTTTTTTGTTTGTTTGTTTGTTTGTTTTAATTTATGTGCAACAGTTATCACAGAATCTTAAATTCATTAGTTCCAAAATTTCAGCAAAAAAAAAAAAAGTTCTTTTTTAGTAGATTCTAACTGAGTTTTACACTTTATTTATCATTACAAGTGCCTTAGGAATGCTTACTACAATATTGTTTTCTCAGAAAAGTGGTTGAAATTCCTGAAATATCCTTAGTGCCCCAGTCTGTAAAAGGAAGAGAATACTGAACATCAGATCCATCCTAACTCTGTACTGCACAAGAGCTAAAAATTTCAGAGATTAGTTTGTTTGCCATTGATGGAATGCATTCAGGCTCTCAAAGTGTATAACTAGTTGAGCAGCAAATTGACCTCTTGTTCTCAATGGCCTAATTAAAATTTCAGTCATCTTTTAACCTCTTCACCTTGCCCTTTTTCGTCTTGTATTGTCTTTTTTCATTTGGAATCGTTCAGTTCTGCACTCACAAGCACAGAAGTAAGCCTTTGAAAACACTTTTTAGACTACGTATTGGTAGTTTTCCTGCTAAGACATACTTAATATCTCAAACTTCTTAAAATGTAAAATTTAAATAGTTTGCTAGGGATATTTAATCACTAATTCCCTGTAATATTATTTTTTAAAATTATAATAAATAGCATAATTTTTGGAGATACACGAAGTAAATTTTTGTATTGCTAAGCACATTTCCCAGGAAGTCTTAAAGCAAAAATGAGCAATTAACCATTGTGCCATTTTGCATTAATTTATTTTTTTTATGTAAGGAAGGCAAGGAATTAGCAAAATAAGTAATCCCCTGTAAGGACCTTGTCAGCTTCCTTTAGACCCGACAAAGAAACTAATGAGTGCCTGATTTTTAATATTGACACATTGTTAACCAATAAAAAGTTAGAAGCACCTTTGAAAACACAAGTAAAGACAAAAACTCCGGGAAGATCACGCTCTTTTCTCTTCTGGTCCACGTACAGCAACTGGGGCTGCGAGCCTGGGCTGCTCCTCTGCAGCCTGCGGGCCTGGCGGGGGGCAGGGCTGGGCCCCCCTGCCTGGGAAGCTGCCAGGAATGACGAGGCAGGGAGGAAGGGTGGCCATGGGCAGTGATGCTGCAGCTGAGACCTGGAGAGGCTGATGAGATCTTAGCCGACCACATCCCTCCCCCCGGCCCTCCCTTCCCAGATCAGCCGAGCTCCTGAGATCCCTGCGCAGCTCCGGCATGGCTGCAGCTCTGCATTCCCCCTTGTGAGATATTAGCTCTTTCAATGAAACTTACAGACCTTCAGTCCTCCCTTGAGCGAGAGAAAAAGAACAGAGAGAAGACACCAAGGTCAGTGAAGCAGTAAAGTCCCAGATGGAAGGAAAATGAGGACATGCCTTGAGAAGGCTTAAAATTCTCTTGTAAGCTATGGGGAATGACTGTAATAGACTGAATATCTCTGTAAATCATGGAAAAACATGGGGAGGTGAAGTGTTCAACTTGTAGATCATGAGCAAAGACATCTGTGCTGTAATTTTATAAGAAGCTTGAACAGAGAGGGAGAGTGATGCTCTTTGTCCCGAGGGAAGAAAAGGAAGACCTCTGCTTCTAGAGATGAAGATGATTTTAAAGACAGATGAAGAGAAGCTTTGAACAGTTCATCCTTAAAAGTAGTACCCCATGAGTTTGACATGGCCCAAAAGCTCTGTGAAGGCTGTGAAGATGGGAGGAGTTTTGCAACAGCAGATTCTCAGGCAGCTGCTATTCTTGAAAAATGAAGCTACGACATAACTTTTTTCTTTACTTCTTTATAGGAAGTCCCTATAGCATGACAAGGGAGGCATCCCTCCCTAATAGAACTGAGAAAAAGACTGTTCTTAAGGTGTTAACTGACTGAAGTGTTTCATGTCCATTGTCGGTGATAAGGAGAAGAGGGTGTGGAGACGTGAGGAAAAGTGGTCTTAGGGCTTTACTCTGATTCTTATTATATNGCTGTGAAGATGGGAGGAGTTTTGCAACAGCAGATTCTCAGGCAGCTGCTATTCTTGAAAAATGAAGCTACGACATAACTTTTTTCTTTACTTCTTTATAGGAAGTCCCTATAGCATGACAAGGGAGGCATCCCTCCCTAATAGAACTGAGAAAAAGACTGTNCTATCTCACTGCAGGAAATGAGGAAATTGAAATTAGCAAATTCAAACCACTACATGAAAATTGTGTTTCTGCCTGGTTTCAAACTGAAACTGTGACAACCACTCATTTATTTCAATTTAACTTCCTACTCTATGATCACAATTTGGAGGCTCATTTCATTCTAGCAGACAATGAGGCTACACTGACCAGTCACACACAATTTTTGTGGAAGTTTGATCAGCTCATACAAATTAGTAAGCAGAGAATGATAGCTCGTGACTACTGTAAAATTCATCAGTAAAGTAGATAAATAGTAAACAGCTGAATAGGTTTAAATAAGTATCCATAATAATAATTTTTTTCAGATTTGAGGCAGTCGTGAATACCTATCCATCCTGGTTTTACCTGCTCCTTACGATCAGTGCAGGTTTATCATTCCCTGAAATATTGCTTTTAGAGAGGCAATGGGGACAACTTTCCATGCATCAAATTTTCAGACTTTTCAGACAGCAAAAAGTCTCCAGATCTCCAGTTTTGCTTGGACCTTTATGAAATTCGAAGAAGCTCTCTCATCTTGAATGTCTCTTTGGTCAGGCTGTCAAAGTATAAAACCTGAGTTGGCATAAGGTTCATCATAATGATAAAAATTTAATCATTTTTGGACTTAACTACTTGTGAAATACAGGTGTATCTGATGTGGAAGATGTTTCTAGGAATAGTGTCACAATGGCAAACATTAACATGTTATGCCATTATCCCAAAGAAGCTTTATTCTCATCAGTAAAATTAAAGTAACAGAAGCAGGGATTTTTACAAATACTGCTTGTATGCAACGTATGAAATCAAAGGTCCAAATAATTCCGTGTAAAATTTCTGTAAATTAGTAATTGTCTCAGAAACAGTTGTAGCACAGCCCCTTCATGATGTTACTAATTAGTGGAACACTTCTATGCTCAGTAGTTAGCAGCAGCAGCAGTAGTAGTAGCAGCATTTTTGTGCTTATGCTGTATGTTTTAATCTTTAATATTTTTTTCTTTGCTTTCTCATCTCAAGTTCAGTTCCTCATTGACTTGGTAAGTTTTTGACTCTCGTAGTGCTCTTTGCAATGAATGCTGTCAGCTACTTGAATGTTGCTGGGAATAAGCAGTTGATTATTTTTAAATACAAACAATATTGTCTGGCTGGATTCGAGATTTATGATTATTGAATGAGGAAGTGAAACAGAGCCTCCTTTTTCCTTTTAGATACTACCACTTGATTGTTTCAAACAACTTATATTTCCTTTCTGGATCAATTTCGCCAAAGGTCAATATTCATTGGCATTTATCTTCTATAGCATTTTTTTCTATGTCTTTAAGTGCATCTGTTTCCTACTGTCAGACCTTCCTAATTTCTAATACATTCT
The DNA here is from genome assembly GCA_013400315.1 of Bombycilla garrulus. NCBI lineage: Eukaryota > Metazoa > Chordata > Aves > Passeriformes > Bombycillidae > Bombycilla > Bombycilla garrulus. Next base: position 12,009 of record VXBU01015777.1, on the reverse strand, counting down.
AAAGTGCTCTTTCTTTGACACAGCAGCCAAACTCGAAGTTGAATGCTTTAAGGGATGTTTTCTTTCATTAGCTACTTGGATTAGTTAATTACCTCAATCGCTCCTCAGTTTTACATTGTGTCACTTGGTTTCCCTTGGCACTATCCTTTCACAGGTATGTACCTAAATTAATCAGTAAACATATTTTTAATTCTCAGTATGGAAACTCAGGATTTTAACTGCCAGCATTTTCTCAGGATGAAAACTATTAATTAAATGAACCATATGTTTGATCATCAGTAGTATTTTAGCAGCTTGAATCCCTTTGTTGTACTCAGAGCTGAATTTAAGTCCCTATCAAAAAACTTTTAGGAAACTACATATATTACCAGCTTACTCTTGACTGAATTTTTGCATTGCACAGAATTCGAGGACGGGTAAAGATGCCTCCTTCCTTCTTGCAAAAGCCTTTCTGATTAGACCTTATCTCAATTGACTGTGTCTTTATGATTCAGCATCACACTTCGTTCTTAGTCCAGCCTTTTGCAGCTCTGCCTGGTATATTTCTGTGAGTGTAGATATGCGAATTTAGCCCTCTGTGCTGAAGGATGAGGTTCTGCCTGTAGGTATGAAATAGAGCTGAAGATTCTAGACACAGCCACACACTATGATGGTGGTGCACTGTTGCATCACGCAGCCCATGCTATACTTTTCAGATGTATTTCCTAGAGGAAAGAAGCTGTTCAGAATTCAGGTGATGTGAGGATCTTTATTTTTGTGTTATGATGGCTGCAATCATTTTGGAATAAACAGCTTGGCTTCCTGAAGCATCTGTGTGTGTCTAGATTGCTTCATGTATTAGATTAAAATGATGGATGGTAATGTAAACTTCAGTTCTAGCAGTCACAGAATTGCACAGTTAAAAACCTTGCCAAGGCACTTAATTTGAGGTGATGCGTATATAGTGTTATTGGCATTGTTTTAGTTCTAGCAAAACAGAGAATGGTTAGTGTTAATGTGATGTGTCTCCTCATTCAATGGACTGGCTTCTGGGATGTGTATCAAGAATAGTCTGTTTTTTCAGCTGAAAGGAACAAAACTGCTGAAAAGGGGTATCTGAGTTATGCTTCATGCCTGGTTTTATCTATATTGGAGTACTGTGACACCTTCTATTTTAGCATATTTCCCTATATTTCAAAACCTGAAATCTGCACATAAGATAACACAACTCATCTTCTCTTACCCAGCAGATGTTGTCCATAAGAAATATCCCTTAGAAATTCATTGTGAAAGATTTCTTCATCTTAATTACTGCAGGAAGGGACATAGCCAATAACTCTCTACGCTCTAGTAATTCCTAGCTGCTGAAAATAAGGATACAGCCATAATTTAGTACAGCTTTAAGGCTGTGCTGCCATATGCTAAAAGCTGAATTGGCCTTTTGGCAACTATTAGAATGAGATTGTGAGATGCCATAGAGGCACTTTTGTCCCCTGTTCTGAGGAACTAATTTCTGGGGATGCGCCCTTTTCTTGTGACCTAATTACGGAACATATGGAATTTGTCCTGAGAGATGCAGCTAATTTTCATTCTTTTATCTTGAGTCTTGGCCAGGTATCAAAGGAATCTCCTGTTACCCTCTTCATGGCTATAGGATGAGAAGGCTATTACATATAGCCTTCTCATCCTCAGTCTAGCCTCAGGCTCAGCCCCTCAGCTGAAAATGTGAAGAGTGTAAGAGGAAACTGTCTCTTCTGAGCCAGCCTAAAGAGCTCGTCTACCTGCTCATTAAAGTACCACCACATGCAGCCATATGATTATTTTTATAAAGACATGGCAAGTTAATACCACATAAGGACATCCTCACACGAATGCTTCTTCTTCCATCACTTCAGAACTGCTCTCTTTCTTTACTTATACTTAAAAATCTGCCATTTTAAGAGGGCCAGGTTAATTGATTATTTTTACGTAGAAATATAGATTTTTCTTTCCCACCATTTGTGCAGTGTGCTGATAAAACAAACTCAGTCATTGCAAATCATTATGCACAGAAGGAGTATCTCTCAAAGTTTATGGCTATTGGCTGTGAAGATGTACTTGGAAGCTATTAGCTCATTCTCTTTTTAAAGCTCTTTTTTAGGGAAAAAAGACAGATTTGGTGTTTTGACACACTTAAGAGTTTGGACACACTTTCCCATCTGCAGTCATGTTAACTCTTTAATGCTGGTAGGAGCTACTGAATTCAGATGAAGTGAGAAGATGTGATTGAGAGTACTTTTTGTAAAAACTGGAAGGATATTTTCCTAGAAGTTAAACTGCCATATTTAAATTGTTTTAAAGACACTGTTTTCACATAGACATGGTCGTGTTGGACAAGACTTGTTTTACAGAGGAGTTGCAAAGAAATCTTGTGCAGCAGGTGTGAGAGCAAAAAACTGAGCACCAGCTGTGAGAGGACAGAGTAAAGTTGCATGCTCAGAAAGATTGTATTTGCATAAAGAAATCTGCCTGGAGTAAAAGGATTTCTGCAGTTTGATCCAAGTCCCTGGTTAAGGGCTTAGACCTGAAGACTAAAATATGTCTGAGCTGCAGACACCTAGAAATACCTGAATATGCCTACAGCAGCTGACAGTGAATGAGGGTGCTGAATTAGGCCTTCTCTCAACACTCAGGATTCCTAAAAACATCCACCTATGGGAGTCACAAAGCAGAAGGAGCTAAAATTAGAATTTCTTTATTAAAGTTGAGCTGCTGTGATGTATATAAGGTCACAAAAGGGAAAAATAATTGTGAAGACCCAATAAGTCTTCTGCATTAGGATCCTTGAAATGGCTGGTCCTAGTCAACAGATTGCACCTCAAATATTGTTATATATCCTGAAGACAGATTTTATGATTTAGGTGCCTGATTTTTTCCAGCCTAATCCCAGTTATTTTTTGCTATTTATAATGATTTTCTTTCAGGCTATTACTGAGAGCATCACCTTTTCATGATGCTATTATAGCTGTATAATTTTTAAACATTAAAACTTAAAAAAAAAAAAAAAAGAGCAGCATAAAGGCCATAAAGGCCAATCTGTTCAGGGAAGAACTGTAAAAGGCTGCCCACAAAAAATATGCTAATGTAATTAAGGTTTATGAACCCAGTATGTAAATTAAAATAGTGTCTGGGAAAAAACAATACTTTGATCAGAGAAACTACAGATTGATCCCTGAAAGTTTTTAAGAGGAATTAAACCTATTACAAAAGTTCACTGTTTACATAGGCATTAATGCATTCAATAACATTGGACGCAGTGATGAAAATAAATTATTTAGTATGCAGTCACCAATATCAGGGAAGGAATCACGAGTATGCCATTTTGTTAGTAGTTTCTTAAAGGCAAATTTCGGTACTAAAAAACAAATTATTCTGAATTTAAAGTATGGTTTAATAACCTTGTGGAGCACAGTTTGTTTTGTTATCATGCCAAATACAAAAATACCTTTGCTTAATTATCAAACACTTTCCTGAAGTGGAGTTAACTTTTGAGTCTAAGTAACAAAAACAGAGAATGACAGAACCAGCAATAAATGGACTGTGAGGAAAATAGCTGGTGTCACCTCTCTCCCTAGAAAAACTGCTTGGTACTCCTGAGTTACACTCCATAGAAGTGCAGATCTGATTGCCTTTGGTTGCCTGGATGTAGTGAAGTCTACTCAGAGAAAGCTAGATGGGACCCTGCTACAAGTGGAACTATTGGAAGGGCTTGAAGACAAGTTGTCTTTTAATGATAGTACTACTTTATGGAGCAGGGTACTGGCAGAATTTGGACTGGCCTGAATATACCATATTATGTGGCATGTGAGTGATTGACTTTTGAAAGTGCTATTTTATTTTCAAATGTTTTTCTCTTTTGGTTTTGCTATGATTGTTTATTATGTGTTTTATGTGCCATTTCTTACCTAGAACATAGCTGACTGCATCCTAACTGGGGCCTTAAGGTCTTCACCCATCTGTTTCTCAGATTTATGTTCTTAAATGTCTTTCCCTATTCCCTGCTATATGCAGGATGAATTTGCTAGATAGTTGATCTGCTATCGATCCTGTTTGAAAATTAAATTATATTTTCAATTATTGGCGCAAGTAATAATTTATTTTCCCAGAAACTTGACTTGGAATGACTTGATAAATACTCTTCAGTCTCACATTTCTTCTGCATTTTTTCTGGTAGTCTCTGGAAGGTTGTAACGTGAAGAGTACACAGCCCCTATCAAATATCTGTGAATGTAGAAACAGATACTCACTTTGACATGTTGGTGTTCTGGACTAGCAGTGGTGCTTCACACTAGTTACCATACTAGGAAAAAATGCAAATATAGTATCAGAGAAGTTGCCATAGGAGAAATAGCTGAATGAAAGCCTTGAGTAACTACTTGAAAAAATAGCTTGACAGAAATTTCAAGATATAGAAGGCAGCATCAAAATCAGGTGTTTTGGTTGGAGTCCATCCTCCAATAATGGAGGACGGACTGTAAATCTGCACTGTATCTGTTTTGTCACAGGGCAGTTCCATTTGAAGTGTATACACACCTGTGTTTCCAGGTGATTCACTCAGACTCACAAACTGGGACTCTTTGTTCAGAGGTAAGACAGGAGGATACAAAAACTTCCTGGTAGAAAATTCAGTAAAATGTTTTATTTCTGCCAAGCTACATTTATTTTGGGGATATGAAAACTGTTGCCCATTGAAAAGACGGTAGAACACAAAGGGCTGTGAGGACCAAAATCTTTTATACATATGGTTTGGATAGAGCCATAGCATTTTTATTACTCCCTGAAGAGCTGAAATTCCTTGTAGCTTTTTTCATTTTAAAATACACACAGAGTTCTGAGTCCTGTGCATAGTGAAAGATACTAAGAAAGGAGATGAGAGCACAATGACCTTTTTTTACCTGAATTGTGGATTGTGAGAAATTTTTGTGTCCAAAACTCTCTCACAATTAGGTGCACATACACATTGTGAAAGTAACTTAAATCAATACAATACCCAGAGACCCATGGGATAGTTTCTGTGGGGAGATGGGCAGATGTCATTTGCTTCTGGTATTTGTAAGTCTAGAGAACAAGAATTCTAATAAGCAGGATCAAAAGTGGAAAAGCATGCAAACAAACAACCCTCCCCACCAAAACCCACCACAAACACCCCAAGAAAAAAATAAGGAAAACAAACTGTATTTCATAAGATTGAAACTCAGACTTCAGCCGTATTTCTTGAGAGCTAGAATCTCATATTCTCTGAGAGCACTTTATAGACAAAGCCGAAGGGCTTGGATCTTCTCAGTTCAATGTGCTACTTTGAATCTCACCAGCATGCCTATGATTTTTATTGTCACATTATTTTTTAACAAAACTGCTTAAATACTGAAATTTAAAGCAACATTGATTTGTCAAAGAATAAAATATTATTTTAGAAGTAAAAATTGTATTTTATCAACTTTTTAAGCCTTGGGATTAATTTCCTTTGCTATACCTCTGATATTTTCCTCACAGTCGTTTTCTTCTCAATGATACAGCTTTCAATGATAAGACACAGTCTTGCCTAGCCGGAACACAGTTCTCAGAGGAGGTTCTGTTTATACCCAGTTCTTCAGGCATCAGTAAAATGTCTTCTCAGTTAATTTGGATCATGCATGAATAACATCTCCACTTATTAAGATGAACCTCAACACCAAAGATCTTCACCTGAAAATCTCATTACTGCACAGGAAGGCAAAATATACTAAGAAATGTATTCTAGTTACTATGAGCAGGCAGCACTGGGGACTGACCAGTCCTGGAAGACTGTGTAAAATTACGTGGATCTTTCTCATCCCTGTCCCCAGTGTAAAGAGTACATGGACTAGAATATGTTCAGCATCAGCCACTACCTTCCCTGTCCTTCCAGTAAGATTGACTGAAAATGGAAGTGCCTTGTTTGGATGCATCAGGCTGATAGCTGTGGCATCTGAAGACCTTGATGCACAGTCCTTGTCAAGCTGGGGAGATGATGATCTTCAGAGCTGTGTCAAGGTAGGTGCTCTCAGCCTGTGCTGTGGTTGGTAATTGTGCTGGTTTGAGATTGATTGACATTTTGGTGGGCAGGAAAATAGCCACCCCTGGAAGTGAGGTGTGCCTGTGGATTTCCCATGAGCCCAGTGCAACACCAATTGTGGGCCAAATTTAAAGATAGACAGGGAAATGAGCCAATCAAAAGTGAAATTTGTTTCAGTAGGATATACATTTGCACAGGACTGCCCAGGAATTGCTGTCTTTGGTTTCCGGCCTTGAACAGGTACAGAGCTGCGGGCTGTGCTCTTGGCCCGGCCTCCCCCCAACCAAGGCCATGGAGGCCTGCGAGAGGGGGAGGCCGGGACCGGGCCGTGCCGGGACCCCCTCCTGAGGGAGATATCCCGGCCGGTGGTGGGGAGGATGGAAAGGAAGAGCGATGCCCCGTGCCCTGGCCCA
>VXBU01015756.1:53147-71910 GCA_013400315.1 Bombycilla garrulus | reverse complement strand
AAAAAAAAAAGTCAAGGTTAAAACACAGAAAGGTATGATTTTCAAATAGTTAATTAAAACAGTTGTTTGGGATTGTTTCTCACAATTAGACATTTGGCACAGCCCATTCAGTACAGCTCAGCTGGGGAATGAAAGATGCACTTAGCAGAACCTGAGGTTCCAGTGGAAATAGGCTGACCTGGACTAGCACAAATTCTACACACAACCTGAACCCCAAATCAATTTTTTTCCATAACAAGAGCTGAATCTCAAATCAAATGTCTTATTTTGACTCTCAACCTATGAGTGATGATGTTTATACAAGACAGTAAAATTTATTATTAACTGTGGTAAATCACTAGTCAGAGAATGCTGTGAGTTTAAATTAGCATTTCCAGTCTGATAATCAGGACCCTTGACAGACACAAACACAAACTTAAAGATTACAATCTGAGTGGATTAGGTCGAGCTTCTAGGAAGGACAAGATTGAATCACCCTCTGCAAGCAAGGAATGTTTGTCAAATGCATGAGTTTTGTCTTTTTGTAATATTTAACATGATGATTGTAACAAGAGATTAACCGTATGGAATAGTATATAAGTTTTGGTAAAACTCAGTAAAAGGAATCCTGATCATGAATTGGGGTTTGTGCATCTCTCTCAATCGCCGATAATTAACTATTGTGTAAATATCTGTCTCGGGTACTAACAAAAAAATATCTGCAAAAGTTGAACAGAAATTTTTCCTTGTGTATGCTTGCTGAAACAAAAGCAAGTAGGGCTATAAATACCTGTGGTTTGCAGAGTTCACTCTAGAGTTTCAATAATTACAGGGTAGGAATGTATTAGGAAAAGTGTCTTTCCCAAAACAGATGGCAAAGTAATGTATTCTATACAGTTAGCACATTGGGAAGCTCTCTGGGAATTAGTTCCAACAAACTTGGAAGGCAAGAATGTAAGCACAGCCAGAGAGAAAAGTTATAACACTCTACAAACTGGGAAAAAGGATTGATTGAATAAGAGCTCTGGGTCAGTATTACCTACTCCAAAGACAAGAGAAAAGGAAAAACAAATAAAGATGTTGGAACCCAGGGGGTTCCTATGGCATCTCAGAATGATCCAAACCCTGGTCAGGAGGCTTTTCAGCCTTGCCAGAGGTGTTGAAGACACCTGGATTGATGCTGAGAATGCCTGTGACTTTGATTTTAATCCATGAGACAAATTACTAACTTATAAGAAGAACTGCAAGTCACCGGAGTTGAAAGAGTAGAATAGTAATAATTATAGATTAAAAGGAAAAGATTTGGAGCCATGTCCAGGGAGGTTTGAGATTCTGGACAGGGGGCTCTGGGAGTCAAGATGGAGAATTCTTGTATGTGGCATGTTATCTCTTCTTCTTCTTCCTAACCTCCATCTTCTTGGTGCTGTTGGCACTTTTGGATTGGTTTGTCAGAGAGCTGGACAATGTAATGTAAGGGTCACGGATTGGAAATTAATGGTAAACATTGGATACGTAGTTGATAGTATAAAAGAATAGAGCTGACCCGGGATGGGGACAGTGTGCCTCGATCTCCCTTGCAGGACAGTGTGCAGGGCAGTGAGTGTGCAGGGCAGTGTGGCTCGATCTCCCTCGCAGGGCAGAGAGTGTGCAGGGCACAGTGTGTCTCTGGAAGTTTTGCTGTGTCAACCTCGGCAGGGCAGAGAATCTACTTTTGATAAGGAACTAATAAACTGCCTTGAGAACACGAACTGACGGCTCCAGAGTGCTTCTTCGGCTCAGACAGCTGATGAGAAAAGGACTTTTATACACTGTGGGAGAACCTGGGACATGGAAGTCTCCCACAAAAAATTCATGGAAAACTTTGCTAACTCCTGTCCATAGTGCACAAATTGCTGTATGAGGCAGGAAAAGCACAGATTTAGCAAGATAATTGGAGCCAGTAGTTTGATCTGAACGTTATCTTTCCCCTTGGTAAAGGGATTTTACAGAATGTTCAAGTAAAAGTATTCATACTCTGATTGGCATTTGAAATCCACTTTGAGGCTGCCTCCAAGACTGAGATGCAAAAAGCGATTAATCTTGTCATAAACATTTTTTTTCATACATATTTATGCAGCATGTGAAAAGCTGCTTCAAAGCTGTTCTGCTACATGCAGGCAAAAATGAAATTCCCTGCACAAAGATGAGAGGAAAATAATTTCACATCCACCTTGGACTAAGTCTACCATTTCCAGCATCATCATAATTACTCATTCAGAAACTCGGTTTCTCCCTTTGCTACTCTTCCTTCAGTGGTGATGGTCTGCTAGAATCTGTGAGTGGTATTTTCTGAAGCATGCTTCCAAATAATCTAAATTACCCAACTTTCAGCTTATTTAACAGCTAAACAACTAGAGGCAGAACTCTTCCCAAGCACAGTAATTCATCCTGAATTCACTGTCATTCAGGGGAGCAAGAAGTTCTAAATGAAGATGTCTGCGAGATTCTCTGCTGTCCCGGGACACCTCGCAATGTATAGAAAAGTCCAGGTTTCCAACCCGCATTGCTGAAGGAGTAGTCTGGAGTTGTTTGTTTGTGTTCTCAAGGCAGTTTATCAGTTCCTTATCAAAAGTAGATTTCTCTGCCGCGCCAGGGTTGACACAGCAAGCGTCCAGAGACACACTGTGTCTGCCCTGGGTGAGCTCTAATCTTTTATACTATTAACTACGTATTTAATGTTTACCATTAATTATCAATCCATGACCCTCTCCCCACACTGTCCAGATCTATGTCAAACCAATCTAAAACTGCCAACATCACCACAAAGATGGAGGTTATGAAGAAGAAAAGATAACATGCCATGTATAAGAATTCTCCAACTTGTGCCTCAGACCCCCCTGTGCAGATTTTTTTCAGCCCCCCTGTACAGGGACCCAAACCCCCCTGGACATACACTTAATTTTTTTCTTTTTACTTAGAACTGGTACTATTTTTCTATCTAAGCTTTTGTGACTTGAAATTCTTCATACAAAGTTGATAACTTGTTCCATGGATTAGAATCAGAGCCACAGGCATTCTCAATATCAATTCAGGGTCTCTGACACCTCTGGCAAGGCTGAAAAGCCTCCTGACCAGGTTTTGGGTCAGCCAAAGGCGTCATAGGAACCCCCTGGGTTCCAACAATGTCCTCAAAAAGTGAAGTTGATTGAGAGCAGACAGAAGGAAGGGTTTGCATCTTTGCTTTTTTTCTTTCCAACTTTCAATTTGAGACATTTGGTAAGCTCTGATGCAACCTGATCTTTAAGCCTTCTATTTCTAACAGTTTGTATTTCGAGCTCAATTTCTCCTCCTTCTCTTTTTGCAGCTCCCTGCCAGCTACCACAGCAAATGCTCTTTTAACTCACACAAGTCACTTATGTCTCTCCACTGCCAGCACAACCTTGTTTTTCCTACTTGTTTTAAAAGCACAATCTTACTTGCATACTTCAGCCTGACAGCAAGCAGCTCTGCAAGCTCAGCGTTCTCATATTTCTCTCTCATCTCTGTTATAAATAAAAAACTGGGAAGGAGATTTTACTCCTTTTAATGCCTTTATTAATAAGATTCAACTCTGGGTAGGTGCATAGGTTGAAATCCACCACTGCTCCCAATTATGCCAGCTCAGCAAAGGAGGAAGTTCTAGTCCTGCTGATGAGCAAAACTGAAGCCTCCCTTGCTCACAAGACTAGCACTGGGATGGCTCGTATTAATGCCCGTGGCCGGTCCAGTCCGTATTCCTTCGCGTTTCCCTGAGGTTACAGCGACACTCCACTAAAGCCCCGATCTACAGTCCTGCTTTTTCCCAAGTAAGGCGCGCTGTTATTTTCTTTAAATAATGCTAGTTTTGGAGTTTTAAGTCCTTTATCCCTCTCTAGTTGTTACCACATGTCCTCACGCATCTTTATTTGCATATGCAAATGCTCAGCCTTGGATTGCGAAATCTGGGTTTCTGATTTCGCANAATTCCATGTAGTATCTCCTTGTCTCCATTGAGTCAGCTGCCTGTTTCCAGCCCCTGGCCACACTCTACTCTCTTTGTTGTAATTCAATGAAGCTCTGCCAGGGAGCTGTACCCTTCTGCCACCAATGCCATTTTGTCTACGTCTTGGATACAAAAAAAAAAAAAAAAAAAAAACTGGCACAAAAAAAGTAACAAATACTTCAGGAACTTATTCGTCATAATCTCCAAACCCAGAGATGCAAAAGCCTATTTTTATTTAATGGAATCTTTACCACCAAAAATGTCTCAGAAGAACCATATTGCTGCTTTTGCCTTATGCTTGAGATCCTTTTTCTTGACAAGTTAAACATGTCACTTGAATTGTGTACACAGCACATGCAATGTGCTCCCTTACATCCAGAGCTATAGCCAAGCTAACATCTGTAGCGTAACTGTCCAGTTCAACAACTAGCTGGATTTTCTTTTATGAAAGAAACCCAGAAATATGAGCAATTCTGCTCCAGGGACACTTTTGCAAGTTTCATGCTTCCTAAGGTAGTATGCCATGACTTACACAATGATCTTTTTTTTTATTTTATTTTCCCCCTCCTCCTGTGACAGCTGTTGCACAATTACTTGTGTTCCTTCGTGATTTGTCCCCAAGCCTGAAGTCAAAATTAAGTTGTCAAAGAGTAGTGAATTTGACTTACCAGGTTCAGCTGTGGGCAGAAAAGCTGCTCTGCGAAGCTTGACTCGCTATTAAACATTTGTGGCCAAGAGCCAAAAAACATGATCCTCTGAAAGTTAATTTTGAGGTTTTGCCTTTCATCCCAACAAATTGCTCAGCAGCTCTTCCCCCACAGGGTCACTTAACAAGCAGGCTCAGTTCACCCAGAGATGAGGTTTCATTTCCCTCTGCAGGAACTGAGACTCTGGAAGGTGAGAATCACCCATTCCTGCCTAAAAGAAGCACTAAATCTTGGTACAATCAGCAGCTCAGGGATTACAGAAGTCTGTGGTGGATTGCTAATCTTACAGAGTAGATGACAGACTAGAAAATCACAAAACAGCCATCTTCTCTTTTTTTCCTTTCCTGAGGCTAACTTAGTAAGTTTTCCTCTAAATTTGCAGGAGAAAAAAAAAAATACAAGTTAGAAACAGAGCACAGCTGACACATGTGGTTTCATCAAATAAACTTCTTACCACTGGAAGAAAGGTGGCTCTCCTCTCTTCCTCCCACCCCTTGTCACACTGTCCTTAGCCTGGCAATCACAGACACCTTTAATTTCATTTGAACTCACTGTACTATTGCAGAGCCTCAGATAGAAAAGGTGTTTGCAAGTAAAAAGCCAGAAGAACAAGAAAGAAACAGCATCTAATATACATTTCTAGGCAGTGACTGAAGTTTCCTCAAAAATCCATTGGAAGACTGGCTCAGAGAGCCTCCAATGAAGAACTAAGCAGTGAAACTGATATTTGTCTCATGAAGAGAGAAATAATTTCTAACTTTGTTTAATATTTCCCTTAAAAGCTCCAAAACCAAGGAAATATTTCCTCTTAATCAGTGCAAAATGGCTACTAATGTTTTCTCCACAAGTTTTGATAAAATACAACAGACCCAGGCAGCAGCACAAACCACAGCAAGCTGTTTTAGCGTGTGCATAACAGTCCTAGACAGAGCACTGAAGATTAACAGAAAGCAGGTGACTGAATTATCCCATGCTTGCCAAAATCCTAAGTTTAAAACAAAAAAACAAACAAACAAAAAAATTCTATCCCTCTACCAGTCCTCGAGTCACTCAAGCTTTTTGGACCCCATCTTGCTTTGCAAGTTCCACTAGCATGTGGCAGCACATAATCTTTGATAGGAGATCTACTCAGCAGGTCTTTCAGGTCTGCTTTTTTTTCCGTGAGATGGTGAAATCAGATTGATTTGCACTGATGCTTTGGCCAGTCCCTGTCTTCCCATTTGCTTCTTCACAGATTTTATGAAAGACATGAACTGTGTTGGCTGCCAGACTTTTATGACTTCATCTGCAACATTTACCATGTGCCTTTCCCAGTTTGAGCTTGTTAACTGCAGTGTCAGTCTCCACTAGGAAAGGTGAAGGTTATTTTATGACTGCACAGATGCAGCTTTGCCATGCAGCTCCCTGAAATACACTTTCCAGGGATTTCTGATGACTTCTGTGCTGTTTGCACTTTGCCATCTGCTGCCCCGACACCACTGTCACAAGGCTGGGGTCTTCTGCTGAAATGGAGTGACAAAGTCCTATTTTTACATTTAATGACCCCTTTGCTTCTATCTGCCTCCAAAGCCATGTTTTTTTCACATTCTGTAGGCTTTCAGAGGGTGTGATACAGAAAACAGCTCATGTCTACAATGGACACTGCCCAAGTCAAAAATCTTTTGACCAGCACACACCAAAAAAGAGAACAAGAGTCCAGGAAAGAACAGGATGTAAATGATGAAAGAAAACATTCCCCAACAGGGTCTAACACCACAAAACTTACATTCTGTTAAAGACTGCTGTACAGAAAGGAATGTACCAGTACTTGCAGCAGAAGAGACACTGGTTACAAGGAGCCACTAGAATCAGTGAGACAGGAAAATGCAGAGTCTAATTGAAGAATTTGCAAAACAACAAAGACACAATCCAAAAGATTGCCTCTGCTTGCCTACAGAGTCGTTGCAAGCAGCCCCAGTGGCTGTGCTTGCTTTTAATGCCCAAGAGAAAAAGATGAGGTGACTTCGGTACTTTCCACTCCCTTTTTACAGCTTAAGGTCTTATATTCAGCTGTGTTTCACAGCTGCAGCATTGCATGGAAGCCACAGTGCCCCCAAATTTCTTTGGCATAATAATTAAACTGATTGTGATAGATCCCTCCTAACATCTTGACTGAGCGGCTTTTTCAGGGAGAGCAATTTTTCCAGAGAAATGAGCTGTAGGTCCCAAAGACATTCCCTAAAGGGCTCAAAATTCTTTTGAAAATAAATATGGCCTCCAGATTCCAAGTAGCACATTAAGCAAAAATATGTTTCTATTTGTTACATGTGCCCCACAGTCTGTAAGCACTTGGGAGAACACTGGAGTTTTCCAGTACTTATTGAAGTCTGCATCACTACTCTTCTCTGAGATTGATTATGAACTGATTTCTGCCAAACTCTTATCCATAATCACAGCTTCCCTGTCATACTGCACAGACAAACCTAGCACACATTAATCATTTACCGATGATGTAGAATATTTTAATGTCAGAATAGTGCGTAGGTATGTTTGTGCATGAACATTTATAGCTTAGAGGTACACCAGAGAAAATGGAGTGGCATACGCTACATTATTTCCTATGTCCATTCTTTTTAATTTGGAAAAAAAGGTGGTTTGAGTCTCATATTTCATGTGCTATTAAAAGGGAAAGGTGAAAAACACTGAGCACTTACAGCCACTCTCAGAAGTAGTTCAAATAAAATAATCATGAAAGTGTACGAACCAAGTATTTTCTGATGTGCCATCTTTCCTCCTTTCAAGTATATTCTGCTGTTTCCCTCACCTGCTGCATGGGTTGCCCTTTATCATACCACATTTTCATCTCAACTCTTTCATTTTACAATTGCTGTAAAAATATACAGCAACTTAGAGGAGGCGAGTGGTGACTGAAAGCAGGTTACAGCTGCTTAACCAAATACTGCCTTTATGATTAAGAGTTGGACAACTGCTGTGTAAAAATATAAGCTAACAAAAGATCACCTTTACTCATGACCATATTGATGTGAACAACTTTTGGGTGAGGGTTATCTCTGTAAGACAATTGCATGAAAAAAAATTATATTTAGATTGCCTTTTGCAGCAGTACTTCAGTTATCCACTGAAGTGCAGCCACCTCCAGAGCTTTCCTGGCTCCCTGCAAACCCCAGCACAGGAACCTGGTAAGTCTGTGAGAGAAACCTCCGTGTGTTCTGAGCACCTCAATCATCTGCCCAGACTCCTCTCTTGTTCTGATCCAGCAGCTCTTGAGCTATCGTCTCCTTCCATGCACATGACAGAGGGGAATGATAAGCCTTTCTAATTTCCTTCTCATGACATCGAGTTACAGATATCATTCCCATAACAAGCAAACTACAAACATGGGATTTTTGAAGTGTTTGCCTTTTTTTAATTATTATATCAAAGAGTTTAACAAATCCATAGATAAACCAAGTGAACATCAGACTTTTTTCATAGAGAAATTTGATTTTGTGTCTAGCATGATGTTTTTAGTCTCCCTTCCAGGTTTTCTACCATCCCCCTAAGAAGAATATTATTCTGCAACCTACAGTTTGGTTTTTTTTTAATAGAGGACTACTAAATACAGGCAGCACCAGAGCATCTCTTTCTGCATATTTGGAAAATACATGGAAATTAAATTTTAACACTTGAAAAAAAAACATTGCAACTCCACCACAAATTCAGTACTGCTGTGCAGCTGTTAACAAATATTCACAAAATTCTTGTATCTTTCTCCTGCTATTGCAGTGTAGCACCTCCTACAGGCAGAGTGCCGAGACCAAGAAGAAAGGTGAAGCTGTCTTTGTCCCCCTTAAAAGGTAAGGAGCCCAAGCATTCTTTCCCAATTTGGAAATGTTCTGAACCAGGACACTTCATTGGACTCACTGGACATCAGCCCACCCCTGGAGCTACCTGGATTGGATGAGTGCCAGAGCCCCGCCTGAGCCATCAATGATAAAAAGTTTTACACCCAAGGCCTCGTGGCATTTTGAGGGTGTTGTAGCAGAGATATCTGTAGTCTCTGGCACGGCTTTTTCTCTTTAGAGAGTTTGTTATTTTGTAAGTTAAGAAGCCTTTTTTGTTTCCAACACCACCCAAGGTGTCTTTCCTGCCATTTTAAGCCATGGGTATTTGTAAGACAAAACCCAAATGGGGATGGGACCTCTGAGAGCTCATAACACCTGGCTCAAGGAGAAATCCCATCATCCTGCCTTCTGTAAATAAACATCTCAGGACTGAGTGGGCAAGAACCATGAGCTGAGTTATCAAGAATACAAACAACCATTTCCCCTGTCATGACTGAATATGAAAAGCACTTTAATCTTGTCCTCCGCAAGCATTTAAAGTAAAAGACAGACAGGAACTCTTTGAAAAGCAGCCTGTTAAGTGACACCTTGATGGGAAACTCTTTAAAGTTTTTACTTTAAAGCTAAGCTAAGGAAGAAATCAATTTAAGACCAAATGTACAGCTTAACACCAGTGAAGAAGCATCTTTTAAATTAACTCACATTCTCTCACTGACCACCTCCTGTTTTCATTTTAAGAGGAAATCTTAAGAGGACAGACTGTTACTGTTGAACATTCCTGAAAATGCTACAAAAGCACACAGGCAGCCCCAGGGCCCACCCAAGGTGGCAGAAGAGAGAAAGGTGACCACTGGCACGGGAACCAGTAAGAAAACATGAAAGCCAGCATGATTTCTCAGCCTTTTGTCCCTGGTGAGCTTCCTGAAGGCTTCAGTCTCCCTGAGGAACGTGGCCTAGCTTAACAAATGCCCCCAGGCAAAAAGAGCTACCCCAGTCTCTGATAAAGTTGGCTTTGACTTTTTGGGGCATTCTACTGCTGCTCTAAGCTGTTGCAGTACCTGGCACCAGTATAAACCAGAGGAGTTCACTAAGCTTATATAGCAGAAAAAAAATATAGACCTTACCCTTATTGTTGTTGTAGAAAACATTTTTCACTAAAACCTGTATGATTTTTGCGGCCAAAATGTTGATTAGGCATCTAACACTAGACACATAATATCGGTGTATCGGTATCTTACAATAATTATTTTGATGGTATGCAGGTAATCTCCACATTTTTGGCTACAGCAGCCTGTCATTGTCAGCAAGAATCACTTAGCATTAGCTGTCCTTACAAGAGTAGTATAACTTGGGAAAGCTACGAAAACTGTTCTTGCTGGTCAGTTCCCTCACTCTACAGAATGAAATTTTTTTATGAAGTCATTACTAGAAAAATAATTTACGACACCTTCTCCTCTTGAAAGAATTTATAACAGAGTAAGTGGTTGTTGTGAATGGTAGAAACAGGAGTGACAGACAAATGGGATCTGCACCTGGAAACTCTCTCCTGAGCATGAGAGCTACTCCTTTCTGCACAACAAGGGTGAAAAGCATAGTACAAAAAACAGTTGTGCATGCATGGCATAGATCATAATGCCAAGCATACTCTGAGGCACAACAATTCTGTAAAAATTCTGGTACTGGTCCCTTACCTTTTGTTGGGTTGATCAAAGAGCTGAAAATTAAAGGCTTGGCTTGTACTGGAAAACACAAATTTGGATATTTATTCCCAAATTACAAATTCCCTGTGTCATTCTGGAAACATACTACTTATATCTCTTTATTACCCTGTGAAATGGATACTGATATTTTTGACTAAGGCTATAATCTGGATGTGCATACAAGTGTATTTCAGTTCATTTATGAAATAATCACTAAGTGATCACTGAAAGGGAGCTCAGATACATAAAAGTATCAAGATTGTCTAACACAGGAATTGTGAACACAAAACCTGACCTACAAAAAAATAAAGTAATCTTGAAGTCTAAAATATTGCTCCTGCTGAGAAGAAATAGGCTTTTCCCACAAGCTTTCAATTTGTGATGGGCCTCCTTTTAGGATCATAGAGAATCTCTCAACTTCAATTCATGCTTACTTCTCCTTTCAGTTATTTAGTAATTTTCAGAGAAGCCATGAGCTAATGAGTTAAGTACTCACATATTCTAACTTTTGTTCAAAGCCTGAAAGAACTAGAAAAAAAATCTAAAACTAAGTAAAAGAAAGGCCCATTGACAAATGCACACAGTGATCATTCCAGTATGCATTGCCTGAAAAAACACCTGAGAAAGTGTTATTTTGAAGTCATGCTGCTTCCACAGTTGGAAAATAGAACAAAAAAAGCTTACTTATACTACTTTGCTATGACGTTTTACTGTAGAAATAAAAGAGTAAGTTCTTGCAGTTGCCCATAAGTCTCCAAACTCAAACATAAACACTCAGTTAATTCTTGGATTCATACATAAAGACAGGATAGTTTGCAGCTGTGATTGTGAATGCTTTTTAATAAAAACACTCAGTGTTTCCTGAGACAAAATCCTAAATTGACTTGTTATGGTTTACTATAATGCATATATGGCTGTTAAATTCATTACTACATTTGGTGCAGCTCCGCTTACAGCAGCAGCAATTTAACACCCTGTAGTGGCAACACTAAATAGAAAATTAAATTATATATTTGCTTCAGTTCAAGCTCTGAAAATTATCTCTGTATACAAGAACCTAACATCTCTTTGAGGGTCTATAATTCACCTGTATTAAAAACAAGTCCACTTGAGCAAGGCAGGAGAGGGGATGAAAGAAGTATCTGTATCTGGTAGGTATTGAGTGTAATAGACAAAGTAAAAGGGCAAAAATATATGAAAGAGTAACCAAAGAGATGGAGAGCCACAGCAGACACACTGAAAGCCAGGAAAGAATATTTTGGGGGGGGGACGGGACGACAGACAACTAAAGAAAATACTTCAGGATTTTCAATCCACAGAATGAGATAAAGCTTAAAGGCTGCAGCTGAAGCTTTTATCCAGCTTTACAGAAATTACCAACTGGCAGGCAAAATGTTGTTATTTAGCTTGGTATGCCTTCTAATGCAAAAGCAAAAATGACCTTTTCAACAATTGATCATGAAATAAAAACAGCAAGTACGCTTCTAGTAATGCTTCCCTGGCATCATACTATGATGTTTACAATGATCTCCTTCAAGCTCTTCCAAATCGCTCTCAAAATGAGTCTAACAGATATCCTGGCAGGTTAATAGGACAGCTCTGCTCTCAGAAGCTTGTGCCAAACAGGTCATCCATGGATATTAACAGCTAGGAGCACTGCTATTAGATTAAATTGCATATTTACCAGAAATGCATTAAACATCTTGCCCTCAGTAACAGGGTTTTCTCCTCTAAAGACAATTAGTTTGTAAACTATTTATGGGAACTCGGAGATCAAAGTGAAAAAGGTTGTTAGGCTGCCTGTGAGCTAGGCTTTCCCTGTATTTTGTTCTGAGAATTTGATTAAGGACAATGACAAACTCGAGGAACAAGAGACATTTCCCTTCACTGGTACATCTATATCATTTCAAGGAGAAAAGGCAGCATTATATTATCTCATTTGACATCCTTTTACACACAGCCTAAAGAACACTGGTCTGAACGTGAACCATACATGCCAATAAAACAGATCATCTCCTATTGCTCAGGTTGGAAATCATGGGTGAAATAACTCTGCTGTGTAAAAGCAGAGGGGGACTACCCAGAGGAGCACGAGCTGCAGAGGCTGCAGTGATGCTCAGCCCAGCAGTCTGTCACAGCTAGAGTTTTGACTGAATCAAGTGCCTTTCACACCATTTTAATGGAATGAATGTTTCTGTTGAAATAAGTTCATTAAAAAAAAAATAAAACCAAAAAAACCAACAAAGCCAAAAATAAAGATTAATATTTACTAGCCTGAAGACCAGCTGAACTAATCTATATCAAACCAGCTTGTATCTTGCAATTATGAAGCATATTAACTATATAAAAAAAAAAAGCACCCATTGAGATTGATATGCTTCTCCCAAATATCTTTTCCACTCAATACTCTTACTGTAGAAGAGCCACTGAGATAAAGGTGTGTGGGCAAGTTCACAGAGCCCCATCCTGCCTGAGCTCAGTGTAACCCATGCCTGCAGACCTCCCCTAATTTCTACAGGAAATCATCTTGCACACAGATACAGGACAGTGACAGGCAGAATATATTTTGAAAACATAACTTGAGAGCAAATACTATCTGGAGACCAGAAATTGCAGTGTTTTTAATCACAGGACATCTCCCTTTTTTTCCAACACATGACTGCTTACAAGAAATGTATTTATTTTATTTTTCTTCAATGGCACACATCCCTCCTTTACAGGTGTGCTGCCAGGCAGAAGGGATGATTACAGGAAGGCTGAGATGAGGCAGAGCCTCCCCAATATTGCCAAGATTTTCACATACCACCTCAGAATTAGCAACACTGAAAGTCATAATGAGCAAAACAATCTATATACTGTCTCCAGAAATAACCTGCCTATTTTCATACCTTAGATCTCACCAAGACAATATTGAAGAAGAAAGTGCCTCAGGCACCTGCCTATGAGCAGCTCAAAAAACTAACGGACTAACGGTGTGGTGCCCACAAATGCAAAGAGTTGATGCTTTGATTTCAGAAATGCCCACCTTTTCTTGCCCATCACAATGAAAACATCACAAATAAAAGCCATTTTGCCCCCAAGAAAGAAACTTCAGGGAGGAAAAATCTCTCCAAATTTGTCACAGTAATTTATTTAGAACAGCTAAAGGAAAGCTATGTGGCAAAGACAGTGAATGATCTTGTTAAGAGCCTCTGGAAAAGTACTGGAAGATTCTCTTGTCTGCATGAAAGAAAATTCTCATCAGGTGCAAGTTTGCTTCCCAAAAAGTCAAGATGAAAGCTTATCGGATTGGCAATGGATTACCTTACTTAAAGCCGTGTAAGTAATTTAGTGACACTGTGTTGAAGTAAGATAAGACTGTGAGTAATTAGATACTTATTTAACAGAAAAAACAGCAGAATACTGCACAGAATACAGACATTGCACCATCTGCTGCAGGCCCTTTAAAGGTCATCTGGATCACCTGAAGTGCACTTGTGCCTGGTAAGCTTAATTAAGACCTCAATGAAGAGTTTCACAAAGAAACAAATCACTAATCCTCCAGTCAAAACCAGGCAAATATATATATGTGTTTACCTTAATGCTTTGCAAAGCTA
The DNA here is from genome assembly GCA_013400315.1 of Bombycilla garrulus. NCBI lineage: Eukaryota > Metazoa > Chordata > Aves > Passeriformes > Bombycillidae > Bombycilla > Bombycilla garrulus. The sequence goes on along the minus strand of VXBU01015756.1, from coordinate 58,104 downwards.
TTCTTGACCTTAGGATTTTACGTTCCTATAAATGTGCAAAAGCTTGTAGGGGGTGTGCTAGAAGATGCCGGTGTATTTTCTTACTGTTCAGATAACTTCTTTTTTCAATCATGTCAGGACTACAAGGTGTCTCTCAAGATTTCTGGAAATAATTGCTTTAAGGAGAAAAAAAAGTTGCTGATCTCTAACAACATGTCTGTAAAATCTGGACTGACTGACATTATGTCAAAAGACAGCATATTTTTATTCTGTTTTCAATGCCATTTTTGCATCTTTTGCTAATTCAGTTGCCTCTGACCTCCAGCAGCCCTTGTTTCCTACACCAGGGACAGAATGCAGACTATCAAACCATAACAACAAAATGCCTTCCTTCCATCTTGACAGCTTTGTAGTAAAATACAGAAATACTTGCCAGTTTTGGGAAGCAGAGTCAAATTCCTGCATTCTAAATGGAAGGGAACTGTTTTGATCTGGCCAAGCCTGAAACAAAACATCTATTTATCCAGCTGTAGAGCAATGATGCTTCCATGAGAGAGGACAGAGCCACATTCAGTATGGCTGTAGCACAGCTCATGAGGTGCTTTGGCTGTGGACCGTGTCTTCTGCATCTGTGAAACCTCAGTGCAGCAGCCCTGCTGGACCTCAGTTCCTCTGAAGGGAGCATCATAAACGTGTCTCTTTCCAGTGACATCTATGTCTCAAAGTACAAGTGAAAAAGCCCACCAAAACAAAATCCAAACCAAACACCAATCTGAACTTTGTGGACGCAGCAGCACATCTCCCACTGGTTGCAATGGTGAAAAGACATTGGAAAATATTGATGTTCTGGTGAGTGTGTTTTAATTCTATAGCATCATATTCTTTCCTTATCATCCTCCTTTTTCAATTTATCTTTCCACTGGCATTGCTAATAGATGTAACTGTAGCTTCTACCAGTACCAGTGACAGCTTTTCTGAAGTACCTCCCTGAAGTGCACCCAACTGATGAACAAATTATTTATCCACTTTCCTAGTGAATATGGAGTTCAGGTCCTTATATACCCTGTGAAATACCATGTCAATCACTAACAGAAGGAAAAAGGAAAAAAAAATCCAGCTAAAACAAAGTGATTTCTTTTTCAAAATAGCCCTGTTTCTGTAAATTACTCAGTGAAAGTTCAGGCATCACTTGGCAAAAGAACATTAACCCCACATGAATGAACAACATATATTGCATGCAGCCAAACAGAATAACAGGGGTGACATGTCTACAAAAAAAATTTACAGTCTTTTGCTTTGTTCAGTCATAGAATAGTTTTCCCAACATCTCTCCTTAGAATGACAGAAGTGGTCAAGTATCCTTCTAAAAATTATTTTTAAGAATATTGCCTCAATTTCTTGACATTTTAAGTACTTTTTCTTTTCAAAGTTACAGCACAGCAATATTAAAATATAAACCATTAGAAAGATAAAAGCAAGCAAAAGAGATCAGTGCAATGTTTTCAGTAGAGATGAAGATCCTTAAATCCATTCAAATATAACATCTAACATCATTCCTTTAGATCTTTCTTGACTTTAAAGCAAACATGAAGTTATATTTGGGATTGAGCCTGATACAGCTCAAGATCTGTCATAATGACAGGAAGAGTAGCTGGTAATTTGAGAAAAGCAGTTTTCCTGCTAAAATAGGTAAGTGCTTTGTATGCCAAAGCAACAGCCAACTCTGTGTGAAAGGGCAAAAAACTTTTCTTAACAATGCAAGGTAGACAACTGCAAAAACTGACTGCCAACAGCTGTAACCTGTCACAATATCTATAATTAACAAATTTAAACTAGTTGGTACAGATCTGAGGATAACATGCCACTCCAGAAAATACTGCTTCTCCTGTAAGCATCTAACAAGGGAATACTGATCATGGAAACACTGCCAATTACCTTGGCTCTTCAGGACACAAACACCTGTGTGCTCCCATGGGAAATACATCAGCCTGAGCAGCCACATGCATAACCCTGAGCACAGCAACCTGGTCCCTTATTCCTCCTGAAACGTTACAGAGTTATGTGCCACAGGCTAGACTGTCAGGTATCCAAGAGGCCCTGAGGAATACTGACATACACAGCAGAGTCGGGTCTTTATTCTGTCCCTTGCTTTCACCTCCTACCTTCAAATCTGTAAGTTCATGTTACCTCCTCAAACAGCAACCAGCATTCCAGTAAAACGGAGAGAATCTGAACCATTTCCTTCACTCTATTTAGCAAGATACCTTTAAAAAGCTTGTCATAACTGTAATACTTCTGATGGTTTTAGATCCTTACTTTATTAACAGAAATGGGGTAATAAATTTTAAAAAAGGGTTAGGGACAGTTCAGGACAGGCTAAGTATCAGAGAAACAAATACCTTCAGAGATTTTAAAGTCTGCTTTTATTAACAGAATTTTTTCTGTACAACCTTTCTTTATGTTGTTCCAAAAGATGCAGAAAAGTATTGACTCATTCCATAATACAAAAGCTGTGAGGTGTAAATGGAGAGCAAATGATGAACAAATCTTTTTGTCACAGCAAAACCTAAACTGAGGGATCTTAAAACACAAAATTCATCTCTTGCACTAGATGTTGAGCATATAACCCTTTGATTTCAGTTGGCAAAACCAGCATTTATCCTCTGTACAAAGCTACTGCTGGCAAATGGCTGATGCCCATGAGGTGGAGGTGCAAGAACATGGCAGAGTCTGAACTTGGTAGTGCAATCTGGCAGCAAGGAACCACCACAGAGCTCGGAGAAAAACCACCACCTGTGTGTGAGAGCTGCAGTGAGCTGACATCTGAACAGCTCTGGCAGCAAAACTCTCCATTTTATGAAGCAATTTTGGTTTTGTGGGAAAGGGAATAGAACATAACAGGCAGAGGGTGGCAACAGCTTGTGGACCTTAACAGGTTCCCTTCCCCTTTTCAAAATGGATCCAAATGTTCAAGTCATTGTCCTTAACTGAAAATTTTGATAGCTATTAAAGAGTTAAGATTTTTTTTTTCACCACACATTCCTCAAGAATATTTTGGGATGTGCCCCACCTCCTTCAGAAACACTGAAATGCCAAGTGCATTGAAATCTCTCCTATGTTACTATGAATAAAGGTGATTAAATGCCTCACACATCAACGTAAATAAGCTTATTTCACTGTTATTACACACAACTGAGAAATACTTAAAAAAATACTTAGAAAACTCTTCAACCTCCCAAGCTACATCCTAGCTACATATAGATAGCTATGAATCAGGTCTTCCAAAAGCTTAAGGTTTTCTTATATACATTGAGAATAAGCTGTGAAGATATTTTCTTCACAAATTTCTTGTTTCATAAAAGCAAAATAAAATTTACAAAAACCAAATACACATCCTCCTCCAACTTTCATTTACACAATGACATGGAGGTATTCAAAGCAAATTACAATTGACAATAAACAAGTTTTAAGAGAAAACAAGAACAACAACAAAAATGACTAATTAGAGGTAACATTGAGCCCTTCCTCTCAGCTGCCAAGGTCAAAGCAATGTGTCTGTAAAGGTGAGATGAAATGATGGCTCTCTGCACACGAGAGCAGCCTGGCTGCTCAGGAGCCCCAGCTCCTAACAAGCCAGCAGCAGTGCCATGAAGGTGTGCAGACAATGAAAGGAAGCCAGCAGCTAATTCTAAGCCTAACCAAGCTTGAAAGACCTGCCTTTGCCTCCCTCCCAGAAATTGTGGAAAGGGAGCTTAATAAAGCACTTGGAATTTTTCAGGCATCTCTCTCCACTCCCTTCAGTTTTATGGCACTCATCACAGCCTATCCTCTCCACCCTTGCACGCACAAGTTGCCACAGACAGCTCTGAAGAAATGGATCAGTGCTTTTGCAAAACTGAAAATACCACTAAAATGTTGCAGGTCAAAGGAATTGAAGCACCTCCTTCCTTGGGCTATTTTAAGGATACCGAAATTCTACTGTAGTGTCAGGTAACAGCTTCAGTTATTAGGTGCCAGACTGTTTAAAATACATAATCTAACAGAAGGTCACGAAGGTTTAACCAGAGAAACAAAGCACTTAATTTTTTTTGTGACAAATTAAGGAATTAGTTACCTTTTGAAAAACATCTAGAAAAAATCCTTGGTATTCACCAAGGTATCTTCCCAATGGCAGGATCACTCAGGATTGTATTGCTACTGAAAGCTGCTAACAAACACCAGAAGGATCAGAGTTGAAGGGAAGCACTGTCTGTTCTGTTCTCTCTCCAAGTGGCTCTCAAAAGAAAGGAGAAACCACACGAAAGGAAAGTGCTGTCCTCTGCCTCCATTTAGGAGGCAGTAAGGTGGCTGAAGTGACACCAAGGAGGTTGGAGGAAAGGAAATCCCAACATGGTTAAGAGCCGTCCAAGTAACTGCTCAGTAAAGGGCGACCAGAAAGTCCATATGTTACCTGATCTGTCAAAACACTGAGGAGCCCTCAAACTGCACCAAACATTGTGTCTTTCCTACACCTAGTTAGTGATAGAGTCAACTTGAGGTAAGTTCATCTCAGGATTTAAAGCTTGAAACCTTCTAAAACAAACATCCTCTGAAACAAAAAGAATGGACTTCTAGTATACCTGTATGTAAAAATAAATCAAATAGTTGCTCTCCTCCAAAATTACAAAGTTGTTTTTCATTGTCATGGCTTGATACCAGCCAAGGGCCAGTGCACCCATGAAAGTACATTTGTCTTAATTTCTGCTGTGAGATAGGACCAAAAAAGGAGCACAACCGCCCAAACTTAATGTATAGAGAAGAAACTTCATTAATTAAAACTCAAAGAAAGAAAAAAAAAAACAAACTAGAAACCAGAATAAACTTTCAAAACATCCATCCTCCCCCCACCTGCTGTTCACTCTCCCACTGAGCCACATGAAAAGACAAAACCTAGAATTTTCAGTCAATCCACCCCTTGAACAATCATTTCCCCAATCCA
>VXBU01015756.1:33232-44219 GCA_013400315.1 Bombycilla garrulus | reverse complement strand
GCTGCCCGGAAGCTGCAGAGCCCTGTGCGAGCCGCGGCCTCTCCAGCCGCACGGCTTCCCCGGCCCCGCGGCTGTCGGCCGCTGTCCCGCCGCCCCTCCTCGGCACCATTCGGGGGAGCAGCGGGGGAGGCATTACCCGACAGGGGTAAGGACTTCAAACTGGGTAATTTTAACAATGAGAAACCAGAATATAACATTAACAATTAACATGAAAACAGAGCAATTCCACAGTCACTGGAACAACTCAGAAACTTGTTCATAACACCAAGCCAACACCTTCATGCCTCCAACAGGACAGACATACAGTGAATATCTGACAAAACCAGCAAATACATTGAATTAAAACTCTTTATTGAGTGCCAAAGGAAAAAAAATCAAGTTATTTGCAACAACCTGCCCATCATCTCAAGGGTACTGTGTGGAACAGTTTCACTGGACACACTCAGCATCGCTAGAATCAAATAAGTCCCTGCTTTAAATGTACTTGCACTATGCCCCATAACTAAAGATTGCCATCTCTGCTATAATCTTGGAAGAGAGAAAAGAAGGTGTGTAAATATTTTACTGATTTCTGAAAATCAGGTCTCTCTCTTATCAACTCTGTCTAGGGAAGAACCACTCTAGGGGTATCCTGCCTACAAATGCAGATGTGAATTAGGCCAGTTTTTCCTACCAACACCTGTAAAGATGAGCAACATTAAAACATTCTGCTGCAGAAATTCAGGTCCTCAAGCAGCAGTGCACAGAAGAAATTCAAGCTATTAACCTCACCCAGCTACAGAGGGTAACAATACAAGAGGACAAGTACAGAAAACAAGCATGAGTAGCAATGATTAGCTACTTGAGACACCTAAGTGGTAAATACACATAACAAACCTCTAAAAAGCTGGTCATACACAATACTGATCCTTTCAGCAGCTACTTACTCAAGTCGTAGAATACTCCAGGGGTTCATTACAGGAGGACCTGGTGGAAAGCACCTCAGCTGGGTCAGCTGCCACTATCACGCTCAGCCAACAAATCCTGCAGAACCCTCTAATCATGGCTTAGCAACAGGATTTAGATGATGAAACACATAGTTGAGACAAACCATTGATAAATCTGCTTTCAAGTACAGTACCTTAATTAAAACTCTTCATTGTTTGCTTTTTCGTAGGTGAAATTAATTGCCTAGAGATCATTCCTGAGATACCTCAGTGCTAACCTTTCATTGATGGCCACTTCTCAAGAGCAAAGGAGCCAATAAATCATTAAACCACACAAATTCCACAACCATAATCTAAACTTCTGCTTATTCCTGTTAATTGAATTTTTTTTCTATACAATTTCAGTGGGTTTGCCCCCATATACTCACAAGGAGCACAACTGACCAAGTTTTCACAAGCTAGTTTTGTCACAAGAGCTCATTTGAGCAATTAACCAAAATGATAGTTGAGGTAATAACAGGAAGACCACTTTTCACTTTCATCAGGCAAGAAAAGCCTAAAGCTGGGCTTTTGACAGTTTCCAAGACCTTCTCCCACAGGTCGTGAAATACCATTGAAATGTACCATTAGCACATTAAACCATTGCTTATCATGAGACTATCTGTAAATAACACATCCCCCCCATGCCTAACAAGTGGCCTGTCTCCCCTTAGATCTGCTAAAGCCCCTTCACCTCTCCACCCAAACTCCACTTCCAACAACAGACTTTTGCTTTCTCCCCTCCCAAAGCTCAAACATACCTCCATCTCCAGCAGCACCATTCACCATGAGAAGCAACCTGCGGCAGTTCCTGCAGATATAGACTGGCCTGGCCCTCTCACCCCCAGGTATTTGTTTCCCACTGCCATCACTAGGTCTGCTGCAGATTAAATCCTGCTAATTAACTCAGTAATCTAGCCCAGCAGCACTGGATCACCCCAAAACTTTTGAAGGAAGCAAATCCTACTAGATCCTCAACTATAATGAGTGCCCTACAGTAACTCACTACTGGCAAACCTCCTCCCCACCTTAAGGACATGGACTATTATATCTCATTTCTCTCATATGCCATAACCTCAAGAGAATCCTCTTCTGCTCAAGAAAAAGATCTTATAATTTTTTAAGGCTGGAGTCCTACCCCAGGACATCATCTACAGGCCACATCTGAGCCTGATCTCTCCCATTCACTGAAACCTGAGATTACTGGAATAGCCAATGGTGTAGAAATAACATCCTGAAATGTAACCAAAAAAATACCAAAAGAGATTATTATAATAAATAGAAAATAGTCTGTGCTCATAGCATTCAAAATTTAAATAATATTTTTAATAAGAATGAGTTTAAAGAATAGGAAATAACTGGGTAGTGTTTCGCTTCTCTGCTGTGCTTGATTTAACAATAGTCTGCAATAAACAATAATTGCTCAGATTAGCACCTCTTCAACACCTTTTTCAAAACTTCGTAATTAAAAATTGAGGGCAAACTAGGGGAGAAAGTGGTTTTTTTGCCTCACTATATAATATTAGGTGTTGTGAATAAAAAGTGGGCAGGAGATTTGCTCCTTTTAATGCCTTTATTAAGAAGATTCAGCTCTGGGTAGGTGCATAGGTTGGATTCCACCGCTGCTCCCAATTATGCCAGTTCAGCGAAGGAGGAAGTTCCAGTCCTGCTGACGAGCAGGGCTACGGCCTCCCTTCCTCACGGAAGTCCCCTGGGATGGCTTATTTTTAACGGTCGTGGCCGGCCCAGTCCCTCTCTTCTTGTGTTTCCCCTAGGTTATAGTGATACTTTTTTAAAGCTTTAATCAATAGCCTTGCTTCTTCCCGAGTAGGACGCACTGTTACTTTTTTAAAATAATGTGTAGTTTTGGGGTTTCAAGTAATTTTTCCTTTTTAGTTGCTATTTAATGTCCCTGCATCTCTTTATTTGCATATACTGCGCACTCAGCCTTTGATTGCAAAATTGGAATTTCTGATTTTGCAATGGAGGCTCTCTTGTGCGCCTGCTCCTGGTCTTCTGCGGCGTCCTGTGTCTCTCATGTCTTTCCAGCTGTGCCGCTGCTGCATGCAGTCCTTCTGATCTCCACCGGACCTCGGCCACGCGGCTGCTTTGTCCCTTACTCCCACGTTTTGCCATCTCTCTTCCCGTCCACGCCGCACCGGCACGTCACGGCTGCTCCACCACACTGTGCACTGAGCAGTGCCACATGGCTCCTTTCGCCGTCCCATGCCGCTGCCATGTGCCACGTGGCTCTCTCACCTCTCGCTGTCTCCCGCCGCCTCCAAGGGACTTGGCCTGGCTGCGGGAGGGAGCCGGCTCCACAGCCTCCCACCAGCAGGAGGTGGGGAAGGGGGGTTGGCTCCACTACCGCCGCTGCCCCAGCTCCATCACAGCTGCAGGACCTTGGCTGGCCCTGCCAGCCCCGCCTGGGAGCCCGCCAGCCCCACTGCTATGGTTCTGCTGGCTTTGCAGGGGGGTTTCGGTGGCTGCTTGAGAGACTAAAAATCTCTCCACCCATGTTGTTTATCTCAGACAGCAGTGTTTGCAGGGGAGAAAAAGGGGAAGGGGTGAGCTGTATACAAAAACTAGCACAAAAACCAGCAACAAATACCAGGTGATTGGCTGGGGGGGAAACCTCAGAAACTTATTCATCACATTAGGTATATCTTATCAGACTCCAGAGCAGAGGATTCAGGGAAGGCAGCTGGGCCTTTTTAATATTCATCTGAGCGTCAATGGTGCCTGAAGCCACCCAAGGGACTCAGTGTACCCTGGGCTGGCAAAGGGCTGGGCCACTGTGGGGCTGTCCCTGTTCCTGGGCTGTGTCTGACCAGCTCCGGCCCAGGGTGGGGGGAATGACAGCAGGAACAGGCCTCACCCATCTCAGGATGGGTTTGATTTTCACATTGTCACAGCCTGAAATACCAGCAGTAGTAATGCTCAGGAAGGCACTGGCAGTGTGTGCAAGATGGATGCTAATTCCAGCTGGCTGAACATGCTGGACCATCCCGGGCTGCCCAGGGAGGATGTGGAGAAGCACCTGAGTGCCAACAGAGAAACACGGATCCTTTGCTGAGTATTTTAGAGATATGGAGACGCCTTTGAGGCTGCTGTAAGAAATCCTTGGGGGAATTCTTGACAGCTGGGCCATTCCACCCTGTGCAGAGAGAGCTTTTTATTCATAACCATTTTGAAGTGTCTGGGGAGACAAGAGGAGATTTTGTTTTAGTTGCAGAATGACACTGGTGCGGTTTCTTTCCCTATACTTACCAGCTCTTTTTTATATCCTTTCTGAAGAAGAGCCATGTGAATACTATGTTGGGTTAGGGTGTGTGAGCATAAAAATGCATAAAATGTATTTTATAAAAGCCTAATGTTTATTTGTTTTGACAGTTTCCCCAGTGCCCGATGAAAGAAAAACCAAAGCAGCATGGATCAAAGCTGCTCTTTTTGAACTTATTGATAGATTTTAAAGTAATGTCTTTATGAGTGAATATTTTTTTTTTTTCTTTTTGTACTTTTACAGAGGGTAAGGCTTGGTTTTGGAAGTATAAATCAAAAAAGAGAGGATGTTAAAACACTGTTTTCTAGCTATTTTCTAATAGTGTGAATATACACTTGCTTCTACAATCTGTTTTGATCTATCTATATCTTCATGCACATGCATCTATAAATATGGAAATATTTAACTATTTATCCCTTTAATTCTTCTTATCCAAAAGGCAAACATTTACATCTAGGTTTCTAGACCCTCAAATATTACAAAGTACCTTTACTGTATTATTTTCAGTAAAATTCTACTAATTCAGATCAACTGTCTGACAGATTTCATGGTTGTGCCTCCAAAATTGCCAAATCCCTCACAAAAACCAACTCACTGCAGACTCCAGAAGCTGAGGCCTCTGATTCGCAATCATTTTTGCTGATGTCAAATGCTCATCTTTGCAAGTGAAACTAGGGATGAGCACCTTTAATTTAAAGTTCTGGTCACAGTCAGTAAAGGTGACACGTAAGTAAATCTAAGCATTAATTGAGGATTAACTGTTAATCTGAGAGCCACATTAACAGAGATGCACAGGCCAAACCTGAACCCCATTAGCAACAAACATCCAAGGGTCAAACACACACACTTGCAAGGTGCATAAAAGCAGTTTTAGAACACTCTGAGCTCACAGAAGGAACAGAGCCTTAAAAATGGGAACTCATTCCACCCAAAGCTGATGGATGTTATGACCAGTGTTGCTGCCAGACCAAGGAATCAGTAATTCAGATAAGGTCAGTCTGCTGTTAGGTGCTGAAACACACCTGAAGCAATGTGGGACACTAGCAGTTCAAAAAAAAAGCTGTAAAGTTATGATAACTTGGGAAAAAGGAACCTCACACAAAACTTAGACTATGTCTTGAATTAAAATAAATGTTTATTTTTATAGGCTTTGATTTATGAAGACGAGCATTTTATTTGCTCTGAAAGTAAATCATGTTTGCAAGACTGAGGCCTTTGTCTCAGTAAAAATACAATTATCACAGTTAAATCTATACATCATGCTCAAGCCATATCGTATATGTGTGCCAATGATCAAAAGATGTAAAAATAAATTGTGAAAAATTAACTACTTTAAAAAGCAATCCAAGGAGTGGACAAAACACCAGGCATATTCTGCTGCTATTTATTTCTTCTTCTGAAGTGTTCATTTAGATTTAAGAGCAGTTTATCATTTTTTTGAAGTAGAACTGGATTTCAGGTTACCACGGTATCTTTCGATCAGAGAATTTTGTTTTTAATACTCTTAGGTTCTTCCTTAAAGTAAAGTCAATTTCACAGTAATACCCATACGTGAAAAACATTTTTATTTTGTAGTAGAATACTCTTTCTCTAAAGGAAGCCAAACTAAAGTTTCTAAAATTTTTCTTTCTCATTTCTATCACAGGGCTCAATGAATCCCCACAGATTACATATCCCACTGATTATTTATTTGAACTCTCTTGATCAAATAGATGTGTAGCTGCATAACAAATAACCTGATAACCAATGTTAGAGACATTAATTTTCCAGAGCACTAAATCTTCATACAATTCAGTCCTTTCACTCAGAAAAGCATGTCCTATTATATATGGCTCATATCTATATAGAAATCTCCATGTAGAGTAATTTCAGCTTTCAGGATGAAAAGCTTCTCTATTTATTGAATAAATGGTAGGTCTTTAAAATTACCAGCAGACATTCCTACTCACTAACAACCTGAACAGCAGGCAAGTCTCTGTTGCTATAGCTGTAATGAGAAAATGCACCCAGATTCACGTGATATGCATGAACTCAAACTTACTCATAGATCAAATCTTTGGAAATCCTGTTAAGGGTAACACCTTGAGATGTCATGATTAATCCATACTAGTCCTTCAGGAAATCTTTGTGTAGTCACTTTGAATGCCTCAGTAATTAATTCCTCAGTGTCATTTGGCTTGATTCAGGAACATGATTTAGGCTATGCTGGAAACAATGTTGTCTTCCTCATTGTAAATGAGAAGGATATATGACAATTAGGGATAAATTATGCCCTTTGATTTTAGACATAATTATATATTTTCATTTTTCTTAAAACATTATTCAGATTTTGACACTTTATTGCACAGGAGCAAACAGATAAATATTAATTTTTAGGACTTTTGACTATGGGATAACATTGAAATATTGTTCATTATCTATTTCTCAGGGTGGGGCAAAGTGCTAATTTATTTCATCCAGAAGATAATATACCTCTAATCACAGATACGGAATAGAGAGAAATCTTAGTATGGGGGGAAGAGGGGAGGGGTTATAAGTTAATATTTCCACTTAAGAAAAATAAAAATCATTTTTGTACATCATACAAACCTATGGCCTACATATAAAAATGGGCAAATTACTGAGCTTTGTTGTCCTGCTCTCATCCATTTCTACATGCACACATCTGTATGCCTGGTGCACCTCCAGACTGTGCAATAAAGTTCTCCATATCCAAACCACTCCTGAGAACTTGCTGTAACTGTGCATTGCTGAACCCTGCTTGGGCTGAAGTGGGAGGTGCTGGGACCATGGTGGTAAAATGAAGGGCAAGCCCTGTCAAAGGCAGGCATTGAGAGATTTACCTGTGAGAAGGTAATTAGAGGAGGCTGCTTGGAGCCTGCTCTGGTTGGAATTACCCAAGGTTGATAACAGGATGAAGATGAGTGGTTGATAATATGTATTTCTCACCCTCATTTCTGGATTTTTTTTTAATTATACAGGTTAAGAATTTGGGAAAAAAAAACCAAAAACAGCTTGTTGTGGTGAACTATATCTGATGTTTACACGGGGTTCTCTAGTTGCACTAAATTTATATAATGGTTGCACTAAGTACCCGTGGTGGTTTGCCCCTTTTCCCCCCACCCCTATCCCTGAAAGGTAGTTTGTTCCTATGGTCCCATTGGCCAGGGGTCCCTTCCCAGGGTCCCTTCCCAGGGTCCCCCTGTCCCTGAGGACAAAACCCCCAAGACACACGTGGCTCGCTCTCTTTTCCTTTCTGCTACTAGGCGAGCTACCTGCACCCCTCCCTTCCCCCACACTCTGCCTAGGAATGGACTTGGATTAAACAGAATTCAGCAGAAAGAATTGAGCGTCCTTTTGTTCCTCATCCTTGTATCGCCCTAATAAACCGAGGGCTTTCGGAATATAGCCCCCGAGATTTAATAGGGAGAGATACGACAGCTGACCAAATGAAATCTGTAGTTGAAGTAGATGCCCCACTCTATGAATCAGGGATTAGAAGATTTAAAAGTTAGAAATGAAGTTAGCAAGATAAAAGTAGTATATTTTGATTGAGGGATTTAACAAGAAGACTAGAAGAGGCTAGAGGTTTAATTATTAGCAGATGAGTAGAATTGGAGTAGCTAGAGCAAAGACAATATATCATGCATTTGATCCAGTTATTTTTTTAGAAGCAATAGGGAGTACATGTAGTATTGTGAAGAACCAAGAACCGAAAACGCATCTGGCCTCTGAGATAAATAGAACCATGAGAGGGAGACTGGACCATGACTTGGAGGGTCAAGGAGCCCTGGCAACGGGACAAGGTAAAGAGGAAGACAACTGACTTCATCTTCAGAGGACCACTGACCCATTTCAAGAGACCACCGACCCAATTATGAAGAGGCACTACGCAGCCATAATGGACATTCATTTCATTTGAATACGAAACGGGGAGAGGCAGGGTCAGGAAATTAATATGTATAGGCGTTTTTGGGACTTTCATGAATATGTAAGGGTTTTATGGGTATAAAGGCAATCTAATGCTTTGGGAATGGTTTTGGGAGGATTACCTCACATGTGCCCAGCGCTGCAATAAACATACCACTTTTCAATTTCAATGAGTTGAAGAGTTCCTTTGTCCTGGCACTTTTGTGCATCATCTAAAAGAGGGAAAGCATCAAATGCAACTTTGAAATCTCTACAGTTTTGTCATTGATTAAAAATGAGCTCAAGATTTTATATATTTGGAGAGAAAGCACATCTTTGGAGAGAATCTAGACAAGATTTCTTAGATATTTACCGTAACAAATATTTTCTTGAATTGAATTTGCATGCAGAATAGAATATAAATCTAATCAAATACACTTTGTCCATTTGAACATCTCAAACCCGTCCACAGGCTTCAGCTACGCTTATTTTAGTGCATTTAAGAGCTAGTTGGACATTCAAAGCTACTAGATCAGAGTTAAATCCTTTAGTGGTGTGAATCTCAGATTCAAATCCCTTAGGAGGTGAACCATTTCACTTGTCAAATTTATTTATATTTAAAGTACGACTTGTAATACTTTAACTGAAATCACACACAAAACTAGAGACTACTCATGGAACATAAAAGCATGGGGGATAAGGAGGCAAAAAATCAACTGCTGTGCACAGAATCCAGAGTCTTTACCTGCAATATGGTTGAAATTCAGTGTGTATGTGCATACATAACACATATATATGTAATATACAGAAATAGATATATATGCTGGATGTGATGAATAAGTTTCTGAAGTATTTGTTACTGCTTTTTTGTGCCGGTTTTTTTATATATATAGCTCACTCCTCCCCCTTTTTTCCCCTGCAAACAGTTTCATTTTTTTTTAAATAAACAACACAGGTAGGAAAATATTAATCTCTTAAGCAGCTGCTAAGACCCCCAAAAGCCAGGAGAACAAGAGTCGGGCTGGAGCTGCCAAGTCGTGGCCATGGGGTACCGGGCTGGCGGAGCCGGGGCTGGCGGGCTCCCGAGCGGGGCCGCCCGAGGTCCCACAGCTGCGATGGAGCCGGGGCAGCGGCGGCAGAGGAGTCGACCTCCCCTCCCGCTAGTGGGAGGCTGTGGAGCCAGCTCCCTCCCGCAGCCAGGCAGAGTCCCTCGGAGGCGGCGGGAGACAGCGAGAGGCGAGATAACCGCGTGGCACATGGCGGCGGCAGCACGGCTGGGATGGCAGGAAGCAGCCGCGTGGCGCTGCTCGGCGCACGGTGTGGCGGAGCGCCCGCGAGGGGCCAGCGCGGTCCGAACGGGCAGAGAGACGGCGGAGCCGCGCGGGAGCGAGGGAGGAGCGGCGGCACGGCAGCGGGGTCTGATGGAAACCAGGGAGACTGCGTGTGGCGGCAGAAGCACGGCTGGAAGGACCCGAGGGACGCAGGAGCAGGCGCACAAGAGAACCTCGATTGCGAAATCAGAAACCCAGATTTTGCAATCAAAAGCTGAATATTTGCATATGCAAATAAAGACGCACGGGGACATGGGGTAGCAACTAGAGAGGGATAAAGGACTTAAAACTCCAAAACTAGGCATTATTTAAAGAAAATAACAGCGCGCCTTGCTCGGGAAAATGCGGGACTATAGATTGGGGCTTTAGTAGAGTGTCGCTGTAACCTCGGGGAAATGCGAAGGAATACGGACTGGACCAGCCACGGGTGTTAAAAGGACCCATCCCAGGGCGACTCTCGTGAGGAAGGGAGGCTTTAGCCTTGCTCATCAGCAGGACTAGAACTCCCTCCTTTGCTGAGCTGGCATAATTGGAAGCAGTGGTGGATTTCAATCTCTGCACCTACCCAGAGTTGAATCCTCTTAATAAAGGCATTAAAAGGAGTAAAATCTCCTGCCCAGTTTTTTTGTTCATAACACTGGATATATGCACTCATGTGCAAAGACATACATATATCCATAGTTTGATATTGTTTGATAATTATATCTAGACATATTTTATATACTCTGCTCTGAGGTGTTGCACATAGTGCTGCTGGAATGACAGGAATGACTGTCTGGGGCTGCCCTGGGGTGACAGGGCTTGTGGCCTCCTGGCACAGGGACACAGACCTTTCCAATCCAGTGTAAACCAGGTTCTAAATGCTGATTTACTACTGGGACAAAAGATGTAAAAGAACATTTTGCAGTGAAGAAAAAAGGGCAGAGACCCCAAAGGAGCAGATTGATTACACACATACTCCTGCTGTACAGTGACACGCTTTCTAGTGCATTTCCTCTCTGAGGTGAAAACCACAGCTTTATTCTTCAAAAACTCACTGCTTCTAGGGATTGTTCAAGACGATTGTAAAAGCAGATGGCTTTCTAAGAACTCAGATAGTCTGATCCCTTAAACACTTCCATGACCGGTTTACTTATTCCTCATTTACAAACTTAGAGGAAAACAGACATTTGTGCTCATTGTCAGGTTGGAAAATTAAGAACTGAACTTCAGGATGCAGCAGATACCTCTGCTAGAAAATTCTGTGGTATAGCAATTTCAGTACTTATCCTAGTGCTGTTATTTTTATGACACTTTCACCCCTTGTAACTCAGATATCTGTGTCCTACAAAAAAGGAGGTATTGGCCTACAGTAAGGCTATTTAAGTAAAGATATCCTATCCTTAATATTAAGGAAGAATTCTTAATGTAAAAAAAAAAAAAAAACCAAAAAAACCACCAAAAAACCCCCAAAACAAAAAAAAAAAAAAAAAAAAAAAAAAAAAAAAAAAAACAAAAAA
>VXBU01015756.1:0-33036 GCA_013400315.1 Bombycilla garrulus | reverse complement strand
TCCTTAAAAATAAAAAAAAAAATTTAAAAAAAAAAAAAAAAAAAAAAAAAAAAAAACCCAAAAAAAACCCCAAAAAAAAAAAAAAAAAAAAAAAAAAAAAAAAACAAAAAAAAACCCACAAAAAAAACCTAAGCCAACCAAACAAACAAAAAAAAAAAAAACAAAAAAACAAAAACAAAAACAAAAACAAAACACAAAAAACCCCAAACTAACCAAACAAAACACAACAAAACAAAAAAACCACCCAAAAACCAAAATAAAAACCCAAGATTGTTATTGTTCCTTTGCAGAAGGATTCTATTGTTTGGCCACCAGTTAGAGCCACATATGCCACATAAGGTTTGAACTATATTTGAAAAAGGAAAAAAAAATGTAACTATTTCTTCTTCAGTAACAGCAGTAGAAAAACTGAGGGGAGCCAAATGGTAACACACTGCTGGCTTTGCACAAACAGACTGTATCTATGTTTATTTGCTTTTCCTCCAGACTTTTATTACATTTTAAAATTTATCGATTTCTATTCTATTGATTCTCCATAGCAGTGAAGGCTAAATTAATATTGTTGTGTGGGTCAATTGATGTATCAGGAGACAAATTTTGCCTGTTAGACATGGTTTAGAGGAGACAATGCAAGTCTAAACGTCTGAAGTTTGGCAGTTTACAAATCAATTATTTCTCTTAGAGAGCCAACTGCCGCACCAACTGGGAAAGAGATTATATCAGATTACTGCACTTTTAATTAGCTGATCATGACAGGCAAGGCTTGAAGAGGAAAAGAAATCAATCAGAAACTGCCAAACTTGTTCAGCTGAGTACACAGTGCTATTATTGAATCTTAGACATTGTTCTGGAGCAGAACTTGATCTCCAGGGTTCTGCCAGGGGACCTGCCTCATACAAGTGATCCATCTTAGAGCCAAAGGTTATTCTGGAGCAAACATTTCCAAACATTTGTTATAATTAGCCTCTGACAAGGTCTGTTGCAAATCAGAATCTCATTAGAGGAAGGAGGAACAGAGCACACTCACCCCAGTGACATGGCAGAGCATCAAATGCTTCTGCACATGGGAAATGTGTGTGTCTAATACATGAACATGGGGATGCAGTTTTGGGCATAGAGCAATGCATTTTGGCTGACAGAGCTGAGAGAAATTTCTTTCATCCGTACAAGGGGCTAGAGTGCTTCAAAACTGAGCCACTGTTTGCTTTTCTATCTCATTGCCTTTATAACAAGATAATTCTAGTGACCCAGAGCATCCTGTCCTATAAAGCAAGATTTATGGGATGCTGTCTTAGAACCTAATTTTCTCATGCCTTCACCTCACACAGTGATTTGCTCTGTAAACTACACATGCACTGGCCTTACGTCAAGATGGTCCCTCATTGCACAGGCAAAGGGAAGTCAAGGTTAGCACGGCTGAATTATGGTAAAAAACCCAAAACATCCATGGACATAGAACAAGTTTCTACATTTTTTGCAATCATTTTAAGGAAAGCAGAGTGTCTGGCTCTCACATTGTGTCAACTTCAGGTTAAACTTCAGGAAATTTTGAGCTCGAAATTGTACATTGGCACAGCCTTTCCCAAAAAGTACGTCCATGAACTGACAGAAGGGCAATGAAACTGGTGAAAAGCCTGGCACACAAGTCTGGTAAGGAGACACTGAGGAAACTGAGGTATTAATTATGGAGAAAAGGAGGCTGGGGGAGACCTAATTGCTCTCTACAATTACCTGAATGGAGGCTGGAACAACGGGAGGATCAGCGACTTCTCTCAAGCATACAAGTGAAGGTATGAGAGGAAGTGTCCTCAAGTTGTGCCAGGGGAGGTTTAGACCAGACATTAGGAAAAACTTTTTCAGTGAAAGGAATGTCAAGCACTGGAACAGGCTGCCCACGGCAGGGTGGAATCACCATCCCTGGAGCTATTTAAAAGAGGTGTAGATGTGGCACTTAGGGACATGGTTTAGTCATGGTCTTGGCAGTGTCAGCTTAATGGTTGGACTTAAAGGTATTTTCCAGCCTAAATGATTGTGTGGTTCTATCCTCCTCAGGCAGATATCTAGGTGACAAGGACCTATTAAAGTACTCTCAGTCTCTGTGTGCCTAGATTCTGCCAGAAGAGGACGTTCAGCCTCAATCTAACAGAACATTTATTGATGCCAGTTAAAGTGGTTCGCCCAAGGAGTTGATTCAAAATCCAATTAAATACACACTTCAGAAAAATGTTGGTCAGAATGACATTGTTCAGCCCTTTGCAACATCAATCCATTCTTGGTTAACTATTTAAATATCTTCAGAATTGTGAACTTCTGTGCCTGATGTTTGGCACCCTGTAGCTCCATGTGGGGCTTCTGTTTTGTCTAGTCTTTCTTTGGGTTTCATTGATTAGGTGGGTGCAGAAGCAGAACTTCTTTGTCACTTCACTGAAAGCTGCAAAGTGTATCATAAATCAATTCTGCTCAGAGGATGGCTCGCAACAAAGTCAATAACAGAGCAGCAAAGCACACATGCTATCAGAAGAGCCAGAAAGAAAGTGGGAAAAAGCCTAGTACTCGGCTTAAAAAGAATAACTGAGCTGCAGCCTGCTTTTCTCAACACATGCTACGAGGCCACATTGCTTGTTTGCTTCCACATTGTGTTTTTAATGCCCTGCCAGTTAACACACCATCATGATGAAGATTCAGACTAAAGCAAGGATCTTCTGTGAGCAGCTGAAAAGTAGAGGGTGTTAGTTCACCCTTCAAAAATAAATTTCTAATTTCACCCCAGTGCAGACTACCCAAAATCTTGGAGGATTTATTACTACATATTCTACTTTGGTAAAATCTTTGCTTCTCAATCTTACTGCAGCCCTCTTTTTTCACTTAATATTTATGTATTGACATCTGCTATAATTATTCCTGCAATACTAGTTTATGTATTAAATCTGGAATAAGTTTTATTTATTCAAAACCTATCGCTATACGTCCTGTTACTGCTTCTGGTCTTTCCACCTGTCTGTCACACCTGTTATTCTTCTACCCAGAGTGTCCTGATCCTGGCAAACCATCCAGACACCCATAATAAATGATATATATATGATGTGGAGGAAGAAAAAAAAAAAGAAATTTGCAGAAATTGATGATGTTCTGTAAAAGTCAGTGACAACAATAATTTGTCTGTACTAAAACAAGTAACATTAAACAAAGTGTGTCAGAGTTCAGATAAAGTCTTAATTTAAACACCAATAATTATCTTCCAGTTACAGACAGAATATATTGAAATCATTACTGTAATTTGCCAATGTGTGTGAAACCAGTAACAAAAAGTTCTCTGGGTTTAATACAGATTTAAATTTTCTTATAGTATGTTGACATGATGAATATTAATACCCTGAGTCTCCCAGTTTCAAGTTGCTTATTTTTTTATTTTGTTCTCTAATAGGAAGGTTGGTTTTCAAAGGAAGCTTAGTGTTTTTTTTCTGGTCCTTTTGTTCAGAAGTTTAGGGATTTTAAGCTATTCCTTTGAGAGTCATTAGTCCTAACTTAAGACAAATATGAAAGTTAATTAAAAGTTTGGTTCATTGACAGATAAAATAAAACTTTACACTTATTCACTCTGGAAAATAATGAGCAGGATTAGCTACCAGCTAATAAGTAAAGACTATGACAAAAAACACAATTTAACTTTTCATCACTGCAGTCAGAAATTGTACATTTCTGGGTTGGTTTTGATCTTTGTCTATGCTTATTAGCTGTTATCTCTCCACAGTCATTTCCACACCTCCCTACTTGATTACCAAGTCCAAACACACTTCTGAGAGAGGCTAAAAAACAACGGGAGTTCATATCACTAATGATGGTTTTCTTTAGAAGCAAAAATGGAGATGAGGCCTGTGAAGGTGTAACCTTCCCCTCCTGCAGCAGTCAAAGAAAAAGAATTGGCTTTTCATTCTCTGCAGAGTTTTTCCCATCTCCCAGAATTGCCTGAAGGGAATTTAATTTTTTGCCTAACAAGCAAAGCACTTTGCAGATTTTTTTTTTTCTTTTGCCTGGGCAGTTCTACCATTTCTGCCTTTAAGAATTAACTCTGGAATGTGATGGCTGTTCCAAAGATGTTCTGACCAATAGGTTATGCAAAACAATCTTTTTCAGCACTTCCGAGTTCCAGGACAAACAAGGAAGGCAGAAACAAAGACTGCTGCTTTTCTCCCTCTGTAACTCCAGCATTGCTTGCCTGAGAGAAGAAGTTCAGTTTCTTATTAAAACAGACACTGGGAAACCATGGAGAGTGTTTTGCTTTCCCCTGCACTCTACAGCTCAATAACAGATTCTGCCATCTGCTCCACCTCAGTCGAGTGGTACCCAGCAGTGTCTGTTCTTTTCCAAACACTTTTCTTCCTCATCTTATTGCTAATGTGTGATGAAGGGAGCATGAATTTTAAATGCTGCGATTATCATTCAATAGATAGGTTTAAATGCTCTAAATGCTACTTAAATCCACAGAAGAATTTTTTTTTTCATGCTGGTGAAAAAAAAAAAAAAGCTATTGAAATAAAGTGGAATCACTTTTTATAGAATGATGTCTCTTGAATTGCTGTTGTGGTTTGACTCTCAATACTTGTCTTATTAGAACTTAAGATAAAATCCCTCAAAGTTAAAGGTCTCTTTTTTAACTGTTTCAGCTAAAAATGTGTCTCCCATATATCATCCTGTGCCTGATGCTGACCAATGCAGAGAGTCAGACAGAAACACAGAGACATCCAGTATGGACCAAAAAATTCTCTGGTTTTGTTTTAAATATGTCGTTCAAGCCATAGCCTGGAGTATCAAGACATTTACTAAGCTACAGAATTGAATTAATTTCTACAAATACATAGTTCTTTCTGAACTTACGCTGACTTAGGATATATCATCTAAGAGCTAGTTTTCCTCATCAGTCTGTCTCTGAATGCATGTTATGACATGCAGGGCATTTTGAATGGTGGCTTTGAATTGAATGTCAGGTTTTGCAAGTGTTGAGGAATCCCTGTTATGTTTATCCCATACCATGAAGCCAGGTTAACTTACTGAACCTCATGACTACTGCTACACAGGGAGGAATCTTGCAGAGGTTTACCAAAACATGTATAATCTGGTTGTCATTTCATACAGAAAAAGACCTTTCTAAACCCTCTGCTTACATAGTCAGGATGCTAGAAGAAAGACCTTGAGCTCATGAGATGGACCCTCTGCTGTACACACCGTGGCTGAGGTGCACTGGAGACCGCCAGGCTTCACCCACTGCTTTGATGCAGGGAAAAGGTGCATCCCGACCAGTACCAACCCAAATGTGCACCCAGGACAGTCTCTTTCCTTAGATGAACACCCACTAATGTTCATATTAAGAGACGGTAATGTTTTAGTGGGAGATAAAACATTCTGTCATAACAGGCAATAGAGAGGAGCTCCAAGCCTATTAGAGAAAATGGACCACAGTGAGTCAACATTCAGTAGCTCATGATTTAGAAAAGTATTCACCTTGAAACAGTCAATATGTGCATTACACATAGATATTTAACTGAATACCTCACCCATAGTTTAATTAACTGTGCAAACAATTAGCAGTGCTGTAGTACAAAGACTGTAAATTCTCTGTGCAGCTAAAGTGAAAATGCTGTCATTCTCCAGAGGTGAACTCTGTGATATAACTGGTTCTGCAGATTATGAAGAGATCCTTACAGATGTCCAGGGAATCCTGCCTTTATGACACCAACTTATTGATCTGTGGAAATTTTCCAGAGGAATGGAAGTATAACAAGCTGTAATAACAACCAATGCTCAGTGGCTGGTGAAGCACAGGAGCTTTATTTGCATGCTGACCAACAATTACAGAATTGTAATCCTTGTTGTAAGTGCATATTAGGTTATTGGCTTTTCGCACATATCAAAATAAATGCTATATATGTGTGTGTGTGTGTGTAATGTTAGATAGAATAATAATGTAAGGGACAAAAAGATTTTTTTGCTCATGGAACAGGGGGTGGTGAGGGCTAAGCAGAGGAATTCCTTGCATTCCTAGAAGAGAAGCACCTGAGCATCAAGGGAGGGGTTTTGATAGCCCTTTATCAAAACCAGTAAAACCGGACTGATGGATACCAAGAGAACGACTGGAATGAAAAATGTAAAATCTGCGAAGGGAGGGAGATAGTACAGGTGGGGTAAGGGGGGACCCAAAAGAATGTTTTGAATGATGCATGAAGGTTTATGAATATACAACATGTCTATGCATTTATCTATGCATTTAAAGAAGTGTTTTCTGAAGTAGTGTGTGCTCCTTGGTTGGACCCCAAGGCACCTGGCAGTATGTAACTCTTTCCTTTATGTTTGTCTCCTGTTGTCTTTTTATTAAACCTTTCTAAATTTTACCAAGACAGTGAACTCTGTTTTTCACACCACTCATATTCTGGAAGGCAAATGAAGTTCAAATTAAAAGATATGAGTCTTCTGTGCATCGCACTAGATAACAGCTCTGTGGCCATCTTTGCAAAAAGTGGAACACCTCTTTCACTGTTCTCTAAAAATTACAATATCGGCTTTTATTTTCTAATTAACTTTAGGAGGTGGGTAGCTGTATTTTTTTACCTTCTCTGTCCCTGTCCTTGCCTTGCCAAGCAGAGAAGCAGGCTATGCAATGTGAAGGCTTCCGCAGACCTGGTGGATTTGTGGGAGGACAGCACAGTGCTCTTTGAGGGCTCCTCTTGCCTGAGGGAGGAGGTCAGGAAAGAGCACCACAGCTTTGCCTTTTCCCTACACCACCACCTGCACATGGTGCTGGTCCCCTGGGCTGGAAGGCAAGGAGCTGATCTTCCTTCATGCCATCGAGGGGGCCTGGGAAGCTTCTGCATATTTCAAACTAATGCCACGAATAAACACTGTTCTGGAAGCATTTTTAATGGCTGAATACAGGTCTACAGTGATGTCAGACACTTATGAACAAAACACTGGAAAAATGCCATGGGACAGCAGACACTTAGAAAATTCTGGAGGAAAGAGAAAAGCATAGAAATGTATGCTGGTTCAAAAGCAAAACCAGTGAGACTCCAAGTCAGAAATACAATTTAATAGGAAAAAGTAAAATACATGCAAGTAATACAAAAGAAACAAAAACACTGACGGAGTCAGAATACAACCTGATACCCTGCTAGTTAGGGTGGTGGCAGCTGTCCAGATGAGGTGGTCTTGCTGAAATAGTGATCCTGTAGACAGGTCTGGTAGCTCTTGTCCTCTGGAAACCAGTGGGTCAGGGCAGCTTGTTCTGTCCCAGTGCCCACATTATATCCAGATGGGAATGCTTGGCTCCTCCCCCTGGGTGGAGCATCTCACAATGGGATTATGTAATTCTATGAGTCATGTGGTGGATCCTCACAATGGGCTGATGTCATTCTATGAGTCATGGGGTGGGTCCTTGATGGCCCATTAAACACAAAGGGCTCCCGGAGGAAGTTATCTATGACTCATAGGGCAAGGTGTTAATGGCCCATTAACAGGAGATAGTCCAGGGGAGGAGGCAAAGAAAAACACTGCCCCTCCTTGGTTTCAACAGTTCATGAAGATGGAGATAGAATACAGACCCTCTGGCACATTTTTACATTGTAACCTAGGACAAAATGTTGATCAAATGGCAAAATTTTTGCACTTTTGTTCTCTTACAAAAAGCTCCAAGTGCGGGAAATTTCCAGTCAGATCAGCAGATCGTAAGCAAACATGGAAATGTTATCTTGCACCAGCAGTTTTCCATTTTTATTTTGAGTTTTCTTAATTATTTCCCTGGGAACATACATACAGTAAGTATAAGCCTGCTATCATTCAGCTTTAGTAAACTTTGTGGTCCATAGTGAACTTAGTCTTCAGAATCTGTGTGCCAGAGGTTAAAAGCTCTGATCCTACACCCTTTGAAAAAATTGAAAAATTGATTTGGTAAAGCTTGTCATTTTAAGGGATGGACTGCCTGCCACAAGTGTAGGGATGCCTTTTGATTTCATTACTTCTGCTCCTATTTAAATCTGTGGTCAGACTGGATGAGCAGAATTCCAGCTGTAAAATGCCAGGGGAGGTTGGGAAGTTGTAATAAAAGCATCCCAATGGACAGTGATAGCTCTCCTATGAGGTAAATGCTTCATATCAGGGGGTTCAAATACTGCTGGTGAAGACCATAGGAAGGGAAAAATTAAAAAGTGTAAATAAAAAATAATCTCAGTCATTGTAAAACCCAGGTATTTATTTTCATAGCAGCTGATCTATAGGAAAACCAATAGACTCTTGACCGAGATGTAACAGCAAGCCTAGCTTAGCCTTCTCAGCCTTTGCCAATTGGTTTATGAAAGTTTAACTGTATCTGTCTGTCTCCTGAGGACCCGTGGAGAAGACACATCAAGTGCTGATGTAGATACTGTGCAGGGCAGCAACAGAACAAAGAGGAGGTTTCCAAAGTGAGACACTGGGACATGCAGTACCCTCTTTTCTCTGCCTGGCCATGAATAAATCTTTATTTTAAAGAACAGTATTTTCTCCTGGAAATCACTTTCCTGTGGTAGCCTGCAGAAATAAACTTCTCATTCCCCAGAAATACACTTATGGACCTGCTTGGAAGCAGCTGTAATCGATAAATTACGAGGTCCTAAAAATGGCCTTTAAATTCATCTTGGCAAAGCATGTAAAGGGTGCTGGGCCAAGAGCATCCTGAGCCACTGGGGGCCAGTGCCGTCCTGCCACTGCTACTGAATCCCCCCCTCCTGCCTTGCACTTCTGGAAACAAATGGGTGGCATTTCTTTATTGTTTCTTGCAATAAAGTGAAAGTGGTCAACATCTGAGAACAAAAAGAAAGCAACAAGCTACTTAGTGCCATGAAAAGAACAGATAAGGTGTTTTTCTTCCTCTAAGAAAGTCTCCTTTCAGAAGAAAAGAAGGAAAACCCCAGAGATACTGTACACCACGTTGTGAGTATGACCTTGGTAAGGTTGGGGAAAGTTATACAACTCGAATGGCCCAAATTAGTCCTCTTCTTCCTGAGCGGGACTGGTTCTGAAACTCTCGGTAAACTGAACATCATTTTGTGTCTGTATTTTATGATGTATTTAGACAAAAACCAATTTATCTTTGTAAAGAAGTCTCTTCCACTAAAACTATGAAGTATATAGACTAATTTTTTACAT
This sequence comes from Bombycilla garrulus, assembly GCA_013400315.1. Lineage (NCBI taxonomy): Eukaryota > Metazoa > Chordata > Aves > Passeriformes > Bombycillidae > Bombycilla > Bombycilla garrulus. The sequence goes on along the minus strand of VXBU01015756.1, from coordinate 23,862 downwards.
CCTTTTTATGACCAGAAAAGATCTGTTTACTTACTGTTACAGTTCATTAATTGACTTTAATTTCTTCATTAAAGCAAATCAAATTTTTTGGTGACTGTGTTTTTTCTGGTTTTACTTATGCTTATCAGTAAAATGATACACGATCTGAAAAAGTCATGGATGCAATCTGCCCTTCAAGGTACATCAGTATCAAAAGGTACCGAGTGACTCAGTTTGTGTTCTGAGCCATTCAACCACAAAAATATTATAAAAATATTAACATTTCATGACACTTCTCAAATAATTTCTTTCAGTTCCTGTAACTGAGTGACAATGTTGTAAAATAAACCCCACAGAAAAAATGGCTAGGAATTAGCTTCAAATTCTCATACAAGTCTGGGGATCCTGAATTTTTAAAGAAAGTGCTGAGGACGTAGGGGAGGGTCACAGATGTTGAGATACAGCCTAAAGCATAGCTTTGGGAGGTGGTTTTATTTGCCAGGCTAAATTACCTGAGCAGATTCCCCTATATACTTGCTTGTAACTACATACCTCAGCACAAGTAAACCATAAATGCGCAACCTTGAGATGTCCCTTTTCTTTACCAGTTTCTTGTTTATTTGTACAGACTTTTCAGGATACTATAAATCAAGTAGATTAGCTGTTCTCTTTATGGGAGTCCTATCTTTCAAAAAAAAAAAAAAAAATCCCCTTTCTCCATTTCCAAAGGTACTGAAAGAATGTTGAAACCATTATTACCAAAAACAATCACAAAGGATGTTCTCAAAGGTGAGGTGGGCTCTTATCAAGCTACCTTTCTTTCTAGGGATTCTTTCTGGGGTTGCTCAGAATGAATTCCTGGTATCATAAGGGGAGGACTTGGAATTGTTTCCAAGGGACACCACCTACAGTACAGACAGTGTTTGAGCAAGAGAGAAAGGAGAGAACAAAACGAAGACAGCTGGGAGAAAGGACTGGATTAATGAACTTGACAGTTTCATATGAAAAAACCTTCATTTACTGAATTTGAGGAGTAGAAAGTTCAAATTCAGAGTTTAATAGCTGCAATTACTTTTCAGCTTGGGTGATTTGAGTATTACTTGGTGCTGGTGTTGTTTGCCACAATGTCTCAGAGGCTGATGAGGATAAGAACTCAGCACATCTCAGGAAAAACAGTTTTATCTGGCCACCTGCTCAACCACCAACTGTTCACGCTTTTTTTTTCCCACTTTTTTAAGCAAATGTGCCAAAGGATATCAAAACGTATTTATCAGAACAGTAAAATAATAAACTATAACAAGGTGTCAGATTAAAGTAGTGGAAAGATATATTAAAAAGATCTGAAAAATACTCCTCTTGCTTCTGTCCTTGAAAGGTAAATTAATCCCTCCAGTATTATTTTCTAGTTCAGCAGCTCCTTTGCAGCTTCCTGGGTTTTATAGCCACCAAAACCCAAAGCGAAGGCTCCCTCCTCCTGCTGCCTTGAGACTTTTGCTCCTGGTCCTCCTCTTTCCTCTGCTGCTCTCATATCCTCACATTCCCCAGCACCTTTCCATGCTGGACACACCACCAGACAGAAGCTGCTCCTTTCCCTCCACGACAGCCCAATTGCCCAGGCCTTTCCCTCTTGCCCTCAGCCCACCTCAGAAATCAACTTGAAGGTCACACAGAGTCGTTGGGCACAAACTGGAACAAACCAACCCAAGAGCACACCTGTTTTGCCACTCTGTATTAGAGGGAGGCAGCTCCGTTTGTGCAGGCCTACAGACTGTAGAAAATCAGAAATAGAATTTTCTGTTCTAAGGAAAGAATTTCTTTCCTGCTATTTTTAGTATTTAAATTCAGAATGAAAATCAGAAAATGCAGCTTCTAACCTGACAAAAATTCTAGTTTTTACTTACTTAAAATAATTCAAAATATGCTACAGCATATTTTCTGCATGGAATAAATCAGTACATTGGGTATTTTAAACACACATTGATTGATTTTTTTTTTTGTTAAAATATACATTACTTGAAAGGAAGACACAAACATCCTATTTTAAAAATGCCTTTCATTTTGTTTTAATGAATTTCTCTTATAGCTTTCCTTATAAGAGTGCCAATAATTTAAATTCCATTCAGGAGAAAAACAAAACAGAATGCTTTCAACAAGCAACAATTCCAATTGTTTATCATGTTAAAAGCAAGAAAACATCTTATAAACTCTGCATCCAATATTCATGAGGAAATAGCTGAATTTATATAGTAGTTTATGATTTTTCAGAATAAGTGTGTAGCTGTTTTCTCAGAATTCCTAAAAATTAGTCCTCCTTTACCAGGACAACTGAAATCATAAGGTCTGTTCCTTGTCTTCCAGCCCCCCCCCCCCCCGCCCCCCCCTGGCCACTATTTTTAGCAATTTGTTTCATTTTCAAGGTGAAATACTTCCTTTTATTCAAGGCATCTTTCTCTACCGAGGACTTCTAGAATTAAACTAAAAAGCTGCATGTTTAATACAGTACCATGGAGTGTAACATTCCTATCTTGATTATCTTATCAAAGACTCATTGATAGGATAGGGGTAGGAAAAATGGTCTTACAAATTTTCAGCAAGGAAATGTAACTTCTTGTACAGGCTTCAAATAAAATCCACGTTTGACAGAATCTTGTACACTTCTTAGATTTCTGAGTGCTAGAGGAGGGTCCCCTGTGCTGCATTCCCTGGCAAAGGTCACCAGTAATCCTCAAATTGTCTCATGCTGGAACACTGGAAACCTTTAGGTGATGGCACAGTCTGAAGCTCTGCAATTTTCTAGTTGAAAGTTCTGAGTATAGAAAAGCAAGCCTGAGGCTACTATCCATGCTGTACTCCAGCTGATACCAGACCAGTGAAGGCTCCAATTATTTCTCTTTGGAGACGTACTTGCGGAGAATCTCCAGTTGTGTTAACACCCCATCCCCCCCCTCGCCCTTTCTGGGAGGAAGTGCAATCTATATCTGCACCACTCAGCTAAAACATTCCATGGCTATGGAAACAACCACATTCCTCTTGGGATCACACAGGGCATGGTCAGCAGCAGCACCAACACCCCTGGTTTAAAAGTGGAGCCTGGGAGGAGTTGCTGAAGCACAGTATCATTCATTCATTCTTTTGGTGATGCTCTTTCTTCATGCTGATATAAATTAAAATGCCCTTGCAGTCTTACGTTGTTATCACCACTCCAGCCTATCAAGATGGTCACATGGATGTTTCCTAATCTGCTACAGAGTTTAGAGTTTATTGCAATCAAGTGAAAGTAAATTTGGTTAACAAAGATCTATTTATTAAATTCCTAAGTAAAAAATATGTTTGACTTTGAACCTGGCAGCCAAAGAGCTGAATGAGAGGACAAAATACAATATCCAGAGGAGGGAAAAAAATGTCAGGGTGCTAAAGGTGAAGGACCTTAACCTCTGCATTTAGCACAGGGGTAGATAGCTGTGTCAGAGGTGGATGCTGCCAGGTCTGCCAAAATCATTCTTTCCCTGCTTCAGGAAATTATGGATATGTTTGCAGGCAAATAATTGTAGTTCTCCCCTCCATTGCACCCTCAGAGCAGATTTCTGATGACACAAGTATGGTTTCTTGTATTATCGAGGTGCTTCATTGTACGTAATAAATAAAAAAGGAGGCCAAGAGAAGCAAAGAAAAAAGGTGTTCCAACACATCTCAGATCCCAGCAGAAGTCCAGTGTTTGTAATCCCTGAATTCCCTCTCAATGACAGCCACGGTGATTTGCTTGAAGAGAGGTGGTAAAACACTACACTGAACTTGGGAAGAATTCTGTGCAGTAACTAAAGTAACAACCCAGCTGCTGCTTTTACAAGAAAAATGGCTTTATTATTTATAATTGTGCAAATTCTATCATGGTCCTTTTTTTCTGGCATTCATCCACTCCACTATCTGTCATATAAAGCTGCTCAGAATTAAAATTCATATCCCTTCAGCACCTCAGCAAAGTGTCACTGGCCAGGGCTCTTGTTCTGATAGATGGTACCAGTGACAGCTGCCAGAAAACACACTTAAATTGCTCACAGATACCTTGAAGATGTATGCAGCAATTCATATTGCCTAAAAAGAACCAATATATGCCTTTCTGCTCATCAGTTTTGTACTTGTAATTCTATTCTTTAATACCAACCCTTAAACCAAATTTCTCTGGAGTTAGTTATTCAGATATCACTGGTATGATTAATAAAAACAGAAGTGGAATTGACAATGGCTAGATTAAAATGCCAAGCCCAAGCATCAGAAGCTCTGAATTGGTGGAGATGTATTGACAGAAGTGTTCCAAGGGTTTGGGCACTGTTGCTTTTAATGCCATTATTTCAGTATCATACGTGTACTGGCAGAACATTCCCCTCCTAAATCTTACTACTGAAATAAGTCTACAATTTTTTTTTTTTTCCTAAACTGTGAGCTGATTGTGGATGGATCATTTTCTTTTTTCTTCTATGGTTTTTGGCTAGCCAACTGCATGTACTTGATTTGTAGTGAGGCTGAGTCATCCTAATTTTTGAAGTAGATACAGCCTGCAGAGAGCTTTAATGGGTCTGTGAGACTTTCTAGGCATGACCCATCAGGGGATTTTGGAAACATAACTTCCAGTCTCCTGGGAATTTGTATTTTTCATTTAGCTTTGGTCAAAATGAACAACTGCTTATTTTTACTGTATTCAGCTAATTTTGAATTTAATTAATCTGACCAGACTCTTTTCCAATAAACCTATTCTGTCAAAACATTACTAATCAGCTTTAATAGAAGTGACAAAATCCGTTTTTCTAAATATTTATGGTTATCATCAACAACCTTCAGCTCTGCACAAGCTTTATACTACTGGCAGTCCTAAAAACCATGGATGAAAACAGTGTTTAGAAAGGAGAAACACTGGGGGAAGTCACAGAGACCAACCTTCAGGTCAGCTGAAGAGGCCCCAGGTGAGCACAGGTGTCCAGCCACTGGTCTGAGGCCAGAGCTGTCTCTAATAAGCAGTGTAGAGATCCCCTTTATTAATGTCAACAATATTTGCCTACTTAAAACTGTGACCACAGTTAAAGAGTCACACTGAGGTTCCTTTGAAAATACAGATTGTTATTTTATAATTAGCATAGTATATAGAGACACTGAACAAGGAAGTCTCAGCAGAAATATAATTAAGCAGCTAAGCCTTGGCAGGCAGGGTACATCTTAAACACTCTAAAGCTGTTGATTTAGTTCCTGTTAATTTCAGCATGGAGGAAGCTGACTACACATTTCATGGTACTGCTGTACCCCAAGCAAATTCTGCTCTTTCTTGGAGATAAATATATTTACTATTTTTAGGTTTCCTTTTTCATATTTTTAATCAATATTTAAATAAACCACAAATAATGTCTTCAGTCAGTACAACACAGACATCATATATTAAACTATTCCTATATCTTAAGGTGTCAAACAAAAATAAGGAGGTGCGAAACTGTTTCTAGTTGAACTGTGCCATTTCATGCAGAAGTGGACATTTAACTGTATCTGTTTGGGGTTTCCCCCCCACCCCCCAAAAATATATTGCTTAATAGACTTTCATTTATGTTATTTAAACAACCACAGAGCAATTTTGATATGCAGTGACACAAAAATAATATCATTAAAATAAAATTAATTTGGACTGGATATGCCTGACATGGATATGCCATACTGGAAGACAAAAAATTCTGCTCTCCTCTTCCTTTTTTTTATAATTAATGTGGCTGGCTCACACTTTGGGAAAAAGCCAAGACTAATTCACCTTTCTGTCTGTAAAAATCAGAGAAGAGGGTTCGGCAGCAAATTTGGCAGCAAATTAATATCCACCAGTGATTTTTGAAAAGTTTATTAAGAGATTAAGTATTATGAAGTGATGGAAGAGCAATTTTGAAGTAAATAACACAGATCGGTTTGATAGCAAAGCAATAAAATATTTGTTTAAATGATGGAGAAATAACTGTTACTTTAAGAGGTGGACTCAGTCTCTTTGCAATATTTATCTCTTACATTACCTATTCATAAAATATTTATAAATCTTAAAATATGCATTCGTTTTTTTGAAGAAGCTTCATTTTCAATAATCAGTAGCTTAACTTTCATTGTTTAAAGATGAAATTGTGGGCTTTGGGGATAGCTTAGTTTAACTTTTCTTTTCTATACAAGAACTCAAGCTAATACTTGTTTTTATTTCCTTTTGTCTTGGTTTTGAAAGACAGGTGCCTGCCAACGAAGGCAGGAGCTTCTCTTGGAATAGAAAAATGCAAACCCCCTCCCTCCAAATTATTTAAAGGGGCTCTCAAGCAAAGATATGAGGATAGGAATAACAGTTCTTTAATATGTATAAACAAAATAAAATAAAACAAAACCCAACAAACTACAACCTAGTAGGAAAATTAGAACAAGATGCAGTATTAAACAAAAAAATCACCGAAACCTGACAGTTAGAATACAACCTGACACCCTGTTAGTCAGGGTGTTGGTAGCAGTCCAGTTTGAATGGTGGCTCCAGTAGTCCTCCTGGAGTGAAAGATGGTTCTGCTGAAGCAGAAATCTGGTAGAAGGGCAGAGTTTTCCTCCAATGGTCTAGCGGTGATGCTGAAAGGTCTGGTCCTTCCTCTGGGAATCCAGTGGGAGAGAAGGCTGCTCCTCTGGGAATCCAGTAGAAGGCAGATGCCTGTTCTGTCCAAATGCCCAGATTATATCCAGGTGGGAATGTTTGGCTCCTCCCCCTGGGCGGAGCATCTCATAATAGGTTGATGTCATTCTGTGAGTCATGTGATGGGTCCTTAATGGCCCATTAAACAGGAAATCGCTCCCTGTTGGAGTTATCTATGACTCATGGGGCAATGCGTTGATGGCCCATTAACAGGAGATGGTCCGGGGGAGGAGGCAAGGAAAACACTGCCCCTCCTGGTTTCAACACTTCATGAAGATGGAGATAGAATACAGACCTTCTGGAATATTTTTACATTGTAACCTAGGACACCTTTCCATCCAATATTCGTACACACAGAGAATGTTTCTCAATGCAAGCATGAAGCACTGGCATTTACACCAGTGTGAGCTTAGGGATGTGAGAGCAGCAAAGACAGAAAGCTGCCTGAGCATCTCCCAAGTAAGCAAACTGAATAATTTATTGTAATGTACTTAATTATTTTCCTTAAATTACATGATAGGCTAAAAAAGCTTTGTTAATTTAATAATTTTTTTGATCATTGAATACTCCTAAAATTGATTAAGCTTAAATTTGGATTCTACTCAAATAAGTGCAACATTAAACAGCCCAGACAAGAAAAGCTGCAGCATTTTGTGTTTGATGAACTTGTCAGTTGTGAGTAGGAAAAGGAAGCATAAATAAAAAAGTTACAGAAAGTGTATTTTCATGTTTAAAATAGTTGAAAAACAATAACCAATATGGTACATCCTAAACACCTGCAATTACCACCTGCTGTTTTCTTTATTTGTATGTGGGCTATTTTGAAGTTCCCTTGTAAAACAATTCATTTATGGCAGACTAGAATAAACTTGTGACCTCTTGGTACCAGCACTGCTGATACATCCATTTCTGGTTTTTATGCTCACTTAGAATTATATTGATGAAGTAAAGGTTTGTGGCCAAGTATGGATTGGTTTTGGAGCCATGGGAGATGACTATTAAAAACAGTGCATTTTTTTTTGTCAAAAGTGCTTCAAAAGCTTGAAACTTAAATTTACATTCAAAGTTAACATGAACTGGAAATGTTAAATTAATCATCAAATTAATCAACTTTAGGTAATATATTAAACTTCACAAACTACTAATCAAAAGATCAAGGTGAAATCTTGGCCTTTTTTTGCCCCAGTGACAAAATTCAGCAAGGTCTGTGGAGGATTTCTGACTTATATGCAGATGAAACTAAAACTCCTCTCCAAAGCTCTGTTGAAAAGACAGTTAAATGCACTAGATAGTGATCTGACAGCATACTTCACACATAGGAACTTGCATAAACAAATGTTGACATTCCTGGATATGATGTAGGAAAACCATTTTCCTGGCTAAGGAATCTGACTATAGTAGCTTGAAATATAGTTTAAGAAGCTGCAAAAAAAAATGCAACTTTTTTTTTTTTTTTTAATGCTATTTCTACTTGTAGATTAAAGCCAACAGCTCTGCATTTGAAGCCCAAAGCTGGATCATGCTATGCTTGACACTGCTGTGTGGAGATATGCTTAGTAGTTCTGGAAGTGAATATGATCAGACTTGCTCCATGTGATGCTGCATCTGGCCTTCCTACGCAATTCAAGAAAAAATAAAGACTATTTTACCCTGGATGTTAACACAGGGTTCTGGCACCTCAGCACTTGGTCGGCTTGGTGGCAGAAGGAGCTCCTGAAGAAAGCTCTATTTGCATTGTTGTGCTTTCCAGAGTAAGGGCTTTTAAGATGGGATTTGGTTATCTTTGTAAAGGAGACATAGAAACATAGAGATAAGAAAGTTCCAGTATCTAGGCCTACCCTAAAAGCAGATCATGGATTCCCCAGTTTTTACTGACAAGTGTTTACCAAGAGACTTCACAGCATTCCCAGCCAATTTATTACTTATTGCAAATCACCTGAAAACAACCTCAAAAGTACAGAAGATAAATTAAAATTCTGCTGAGAAACCTCGGACAGGTGCCTTGGGGAATCACAGTCTGCTCTAACACTTTGTGAACACTGTTTATGTAATTCTTGAGATCCATATGCACTGTGTATGTATAATAAACCAGTAACATGCTAAGGATCATTACCTGGTATTGTAGATCACTAAATCACAAGTCCAAACCTTGGGCTCTTTGTTAGTCCTAGATGACAAAGACAAAGAATATCCCTGCCCATGGACTGCCTAAATTTTATGCACTGAGTGCAACTTCCCAGAAACAGACCAGTCAATGGGAGAGCAGGTGGACACTGTTTAGGATTTCAAACTGATATGAAGCTTTTGTAAGATTTTACCAGAACCATGGAATTGAAGGAAGAATGAGAGAATTTTACAGTCATTTCTGGGTAACTCTCTGCAGGTATGAGAAGCTTGGAAGAGAAACCAGAAAGATTGTTCTAAATGGAGTCAAGCAATAAAGGAGGCTGATGGTACGGGCTGGTTGGAATGCCAAGAAACATCCCATGGCTGGGTTCAGAGCATACTCAAGTTGGCTCTTATAAAACCTGGGGTCCTTATCCCCTTTGGCGTGCTCAGCATGACCTTGAACTCTGCTGTGTTGTGCAACTGGACCTGCAGGACAGGGACGTTTGCAGCCTGAGCTGCCCTTGCACCTGTGTCCATGCACAGAACAGAGCGCGGGAGAGAACGGCAGCATGGCCCTGCGTGTCCCAGGGCTCAGGTTTTGCTCTGCTTCAGCTCCACAGAGAGGTGGGTGGGTAAAGTGAAGGATCCAAATAGTTTACTAAGGGAAGGCGAAGCAAAGGACTGAGCTGGGAGGCAAAAAAGGGGACAGGCGGGGTCTGAGGGCTGGAAGGAGGGAGCTGCCAACAGGGAGGGAGATGGCAGGAGCTCCTGGAGCTTTCCACAGGCTCAGCTGTGACCAGCAAGAGCTGTGTCTGGATCTTCAGATGTTCCTCTCTGCTTTGCAAGGTGGTCCCGTCTTCAACGGGAACTGGAAGTCGCCGAAGGTCACTGGTTCTTCTGATTCAGCAGACGAAGTTCGGCAGATCTTCTGTCGAAGGTCAGCTGGATAAACTGGCTCGTGAAGGAGGGGCTCTCGCATTCCCTCAGGGCTTGAAGGGCTGGAAGGGAGAGAGGAACAGAGCCACGGTCAGAAGCCTGATTGTGGGAATCCGAGAAAACCTTCCTGCCAGGACCTGCCCAGCCAGCTGTTGCCATGGCAAGGAGGGAGCGGGGGACAATGGCATCGGCCAGAAGGTGCTGGCCATGGATCCTGCACATGTCCCTGAAAGCTCTTCAGCCTCTGGGCACGCCACCCCTCATCTGCACAGGGAGCAGAGCCCTCGGCAACCCAGGCAGGGACTGCAGCTCCTTGGCTGGGATTTACAGCCTCCTTTGGCAGCCCCAATGCAATGCTCAGTGCCTGGGTGTTCTTTTGGCAGGGTTCTAGGGGAGACACAGGGGTTGCACCCAGCATGCTGCCCCTGAGTCCTGCAAGTGGAAAACTGAGCACAAAATACTTTTACTAATTCTAATTTGTGGGGGTGTTTTGCTTTTTATTGCCAAATTCTTCTATTGTTTCACAAGTAATAATAGTACTTTGGAACACTGTTATGCTCACACAGTACAATTATATAGGAGTGATTAGGTTAAAGAAGAGCTTTTAGAAGCTTCGTCAGCCTTAAAGATGTGCTGGTGTCTGGTTCACCTAAGAAGTACGTTGGGTCAAATAACATTTTTTCACCCTTTCCTTCCCAAGCACTTGAAAATATATTTTAAAATATTGCAAATATATTTTTATGAATAAATTTCCTTATTATATTGACTTAGTCCCACTATAGTATTGGGCATTTTAGTTCCAAGTTATATGAAACCATCAATGAAATTAAATTTGGTTATATGAAGAAATTATATTAATAAGGCATTGATTTTTTTTTCTGCTACTATTGAAGCAAAGAACACCAAACTGTAATGTTCTCACATAATATTTTTAATGGCAAGGAAGTGCACTATGTTGGAGTCCGTGGTTTTCCTCTGGCTTCCCTGGAAAAGATTATCCTTCACAGGTTGCAAAGGGTGAGGAAAATATGGGTTAGATTGTTAGAAGGTAGAGATGTGAGTCTGTACATAGTTGTGATAAGGAGTTTAGAGCTAAGATGGAGGATTTTTACACGTGGTATGTCATTTCTTCTTCTTTTTCATGTCATGCATCTTTGAGCCGGGGTGGCATTTCTGGATTAGTTTGTCAGAAAACTGGACAATGTAATGTAAGGATCACACATTGGAAACTAACAGTAAACATTAAATTACGTAAATTGTACTATAAATGATAAGACCTGCCCTCTGGGCAGGCAGAGTGCCTCAGACCAGCTTGCTAGACAGACCTCTGTAACTCAGAGAGAAAATTCCTTAGATAAGAAATAATAAACAACCTTGAAAACCTCAGTGAACGGCTTCTGCATCGCCTTTGGTGCTTAAGCTGGGAAAAAGGAAAGAACACAAACTCAAACCACCACCTGAACGTCCTGTCTGTGGGTGATCTCAGGCTAGGAGACCCCACAGCCAGTGACAAGTGGCGTCCCCGGGTGGGCCCCAAAAGGGGGGCTCGAAAGGTCAGCACAAAAATCATGAAGAGTTCAGTGTGGCTCCACAAAGGTGGGCACGCACAAAAGGTGGGCTCGAAAGCTGTGGCTCCACAAATGTGGGCACGACAAAGGGCGTGAAAGGTGTGGCTCCACAAAGGTAGGCACGCACCCTGAAAAACATCTCAAGAAAGGCACTCCACCAGAGAGACTGCAGGGAAGAAAAGTTTTACCTCTGCTGAGAGAAAGCCATCTCCAGACTTGACTCAGAAGGGTGGAAACCTGAGAACTCCTCACCCTGTGACCTGCTGGCCAGAAATCAGGAAAAACCATCCGGTTCGACTTTGAAGACTTGCTTTTGGGTAAGACAGGTCAAATTCAGAAATGCTGGGTACACTTAGTCAGGAACAAGTTAGTTTTTTTATCCACCTTAAAAGGTGCGGCATATGCTCATTCTGAATCCATTTCAGATGAGGAATTTGCGAGTTTACTTTTGTGGGTCAGACTAAAGTATCCACATGTGGAAACAGATTTATTGTTTGAGCCAGATTTTTGGCAAGAAGTTAATTTTTTATATGATTTAGCAATACAAAGAGATAAACAAGTGTTATGGCTTTTGTCTCCAGCAAGGGTAATGCTGGAAGTTTTATCTTTCAGAAATGGGAGTTTATCCAGTTGTCAGAGAGCAGTTCAAGGTCCCTCAGAAACTGGGGAGAGGTCCCAACCTAGCCAGCAGCCAGTGGGGAAAGATTTCTCACCGCTTTGCCAGCAGCAAGTGGAATTACAATTGTCTGGCTATCAGCAGAAAGGACCCTGTGGCCAGCAGCCAGTGGAAGATGAACCTGAAAAGGGTCAAAGTATGTCCCCTGAAACACCAGCATCACCAGAATTACCTATATCCATTAGATCATTTAAGTTGGAATTTTTTCCTAGCAAATCAGAAGATATGGATTTTTATTTCTTTAGTTTTTCAGATCCCCTATCCCCAGAACGCAGGAGGGTGGCAGAGACAACTCGCGCAGAAACGGGGGGGACAGGGGAGGAGGCGGGAAGCACGGGAAAGGCAGATAATTCCGCGGAGATAGTGGGAAGCGGCTCGAGTTCGGGGTACGGAATCGCGGGGGGGGGGCGAGGAGCAGCCACCCGCGACAGCCGTCGGAGCGTGCAAGGCAGGCGGAACTGTGCGAGTGGCAGCAGCAGGAGCTGCCCCAGTGCTGGACATGGCAGTGGCCAGAGTATGCAAGGCAGGCAGAACCATGTGGGCGGCAGTGGCGGGAGCAGCCCCAGCAGACGCAGCAGCTGGCAAAGCAGCCCCGGCACCAGAAGCGCTGGTAGGGGGATCAGACTGGACCACAGTGGGCACAAGGGCAGCAGCAAGTGATGCATGCGTAGCATTAACGACACAGACAGTGGATAGCGCATGCATAGTGTGCGTAAAACATGGCGAGCATGCGCAGGGAGCGTGAAACCTGGAAGTAGAGATAGGCACGTGTGCGATGGTGATGAAACGCTGTGAGCACGCGCGGGAGATGCGAAACCCGGAAATATCAGGTAAAGGCTCGGAGAGTTCAGGAGTAAAGAAATGCTGTATAGGGCGTGGTAAAAAACCAAAAAGACAGCTCAGATGAGAGCGAATTAAGCTTGGAAGGGCATGAATGTAGTGACAGTGGTAGGGATTACAATAGGAGAGGGAAAGGAAGCGGGGCCAAAAGCAGGTCTGTGTCCATCTGGGCAGAGGGGAGGCGTGGTCGAGATGAAGGCGGCCACACAACTGGGGTTCTGCAAGTAGAGATGGGGCATTCCCAGGCGGGAGGCATTTCCTTTGACACAGACTTGCCATGGCAACCACAACAACCAAGCAGGGTCACACATGGAAGCAAGGGCTGACAGCCTTTCACAAAAATTAAGAAAGTTGTGTGGGACACTTAAGGGCTTTTTGGAATCGCAACAAAAGATAGGCAGCAAGAAGGCAAAGTAAAAGACACAGGCAAGCCTGACAGGGCAGACTGGAACAGCGCCATTTCATGGTGGAATCCTAACATTACAAGATTTTTTTCTGATTTCTTATAAAAAAGCCTCTTTTAAGAAAAAGATACAGGAAATCCCTGAGAAGCAATGAGATGATACATTATATATTACAGCGTCGGAGGGAATTCTGGCAGGAGCAGCAGACTTTAGTACATCAGATGAAGGACAAGTAGTTACAATACCAAAGGATATTATTAAGGATTTCTTACAGACTATAGAAGCAACCCCGGAAACTCGTCCAAAGATGAGAGCAGATTTTTCACAGGCTTTTCAGGTGACTACTGAGTCACAGGTCATCATTCCTCAGCCAGGACCGGGAACAACATGAACACGTCAGACGATTCCTGTTTACAGGTTAATTCCCACAGAAGCACAGCTATCAATGGCACAGACATTAATAGACTGGGCAAATATAAGGATGAATTTAGCAAGAGATAAGAGATGTCCTGTGATTGGGACAGGAGACATCACCATGCCAACTGACTGTGACGCCCAAGGACAGAGTCCAAGGTGGGAAAGGTTGAAGTAGTGAAAGACTTAATTAAGGCAATCAGGGACAATGGATTGGGATCTTCATACTTTAAACAGCTTTTGAAAGGTTCTAGCAAATTTTAAAAGAATTTCTAAAAAAAGATGGTGTGTCAGACATAAGTTGGCATTCCCCACTCTTTCACAGGTCAAGCAATTCTAGGAAGCATACAATCTGTAGGTTAGAAAAAGATGCATCCAGGTAAAGAAATGTTTTAAGATTAACTTGTGCTTTGCTGTGAAATCTGTAATTATAGTGGATAAATGTTACAGGGTGCCATTTTTTGGAGATTCAAAACCAAAACAAACTAAAGATTCATTTCAGGTAATAACCTGGAGAAGAAGTGTATGTTTGTGTTTTCACAGATTCAGGTCCAAAGTAGACTCCAGCAAAAGAAAAGTGAATTTCTATTAGGTCCAAAGAGAAGCAGATGACCCAGGAACAAAGAAGCAAGTGCTGACAGCAACTGCAACAACTGTGGACTGAATTTTATGTAAAGAGTGTGGAAATTTTAATTTCTGCAAATGGGAAATTGTTAATATCTTCCAGTTTTCATTTCAGAAGTGGATTTTTCAAATTATCAAGGTCTTTTTGTGTTAATGATGGTAGAATAAGGTACATTTTGTTGTATTTATAGCTTTTTAAGATAATAATTCCTAATTTTGTTATGTCTAATTAAATTTGAATTAAGGGTTACAAAGATCAAGTAAAGTTAAGGCTTAATATTGTTAGAGTTATGTTTGACAGGTTTTTGGGGTTTTAATTTTAAGTTATTTCATGTTCTATTTTGGTTTTAGGTACATCAAAGTTGTATTTGGTATTATAATATTAATTTAGATTTTTCTTCAGTATACATTGGTTTTATTGAGATAACATTGCTGAATGTATTTTATTAAGTTCTGTTTTGGTCAAAAGTTAATTTCTGCCAAGTTTAAATGTTGTTTAGATTTCATTAATAAGTAAGTTTTAATGTTTAGTTTTATAGTTGTAGGATGCATGAGAGTTTGAGAGAACATTGTTTTAAAGTTCTAAGACAATTGTTGCCAAGGTTTTGATTTTGTAATGTGCATTCACAGATTTTTATAATAGACATTATTGATAAGTATAGACATTATTGATAAGTTACTATTATTATAGTTAATAATATAATAACCAGTATCTTGATCACAACAAAAGATGCAGTGTTGTATTTCAGAATTTATTGCGAGAGATAAGGCCATTGACGATACAAGGGCAAAATTTAAAGAAAATACTTTAGTTTTGATCAAAAAACCGGAGACAGGTTGATTTGAAGGACCTTTCAAGTTAATTACTTGGGGGAAGGGTTTTGCTTGTGTCTACACAGAGAGAGGGCTGAAGTGGATACTAGCAAGATACGTGAAGCCATATCAGGCTGAAACGCAAGCAGAAACCAACCCTGGAAGTGAAGAGGCAAGCTCACAGACAGAAACAGAGACAAAGATTGTGAATTCCTCTTCAGACAATACATAAAGAGCTTAAGAACTGAGAAGTGAACATGTCTATTCAGATAGTTTTATGTTTAATTTTTTTGTCAATTGTCTTTATATATTAGTAGGACTTATAATTCTTCTGCTCATTCTGCCATGCATTATTCAGTGTCTACGGCGGGCCATGAACAGGGCTGCAAAAGAGGTGTTTTTAGTGCAAACAGCAAAGGGAGATGTTGGAGTCCTGGGTGTTCCTCTGGCTTCCCTGGAAAAGATTATCATCATTGCAGGAAGAATTACAGATCGCAAAGGGTGAGTAAAATATGGGTTAGATTGTTAGAAGGTAGAGATGTGAGTCTGTACATAGTTGTGATAAGGAGTTTAGAGCTAAGATGGAGGATTTTTACACGTGGTATGTCATTTCTTCTTCTTTTTCATGTCATGCATCTTTGAGCCGGGGTGGCATTTCTGGATTAGTTTGTCAGAAAACTGGACAATGTAATGTAAGGATCACACATTGGAAACTAACAGTAAACATTAAATTACGTAAATTGTACTATAAATGATAAGACCTGCCCTCTGGGCAGGCAGAGTGCCTCAGACCAGCTTGCTAGACAGACCTCTGTAACTCAGAGAGAAAATTCCTTAGATAAGAAATAATAAACAACCTTGAAAACCTCAGTGAACGGCTTCTGCATCGCCTTTGGTGCTTAAGCTGGGAAAAAGGAAAGAACACAAACTCAAACCACCACCTGAATGTCCTGTCTGTGGGTGATCTCAGGCTAGGAGACCCCACAGCCAGCGACACACTAGTGAGGGACTAACTCTGCAGAAGTTTCTTTCCCTAGAGGCACCAAGGAACTCTACAAATCTAAATGGCCATGTAGGCCATAAGAATTTGGCTCAAGACCAGCCTTACAAACACAATGTTTTACTCGTTGCTATTCCTCCTATCTGGCAGAACTCAAAGATAAAGACTATTATCTCCATAAATGATTATCAAAGAATAGATATTTTCAGAGGACCCACAGGCTCCAGCCCTCATCCTGATAGAGACTAATTCTTGAGCCCCTAGTTGTTATTGAAGAATTTCTGTCCTCAGTTCTTTGCTGCACTTGTGTACAAACAAATCACAAAATTGATGTTTTGTTTTAACACACATTTAAATATGCATTTTAAACAGTTAAGCTTTCTTCATTTTAACAGGAAATGGGCTGCTTTAGTCTAATTGCTTTAGTCTGTTTGTGGATTTATTTGCAATTCTAATTCTAGCATTGCTTGCAGCTTGGAGAAGCTGTGCACTGATAAACTGGTTTGATCCCTGTGTGAAATGGAAGTTATTCCTCAGTAGGGTAATGGAGTGAGAATTATTCCTAAAAATCTTATAAACTGATGTATAAAATTTCATCTTTATATACAATAACTCCTTGAGCAGTTTTCTACTGAAATATCAGCACCTTTACAACCTGAAAGAGATTATACCTGCATCCTCACTCTTCCTTTTTTGTGAGGCTCCTGCTGGCACCTGTAAAGTCAGTGCAGAGGGAGTACATGGAATGGTGTTCCTGTTGTGTGTACAGGTTCTTAGTAGAACTGGGCCTTCCTGAAAGGAGTCCTTTGAGGAATTTAATTGTGTTTAATTTGGCTTGATAAACTTCTACAGAAGTTTTTTGCAGCAGGACCCTTACAGACATATCTTAGTGATACCTCTACTCTTTTGACTCCAGGAAAATGAACTGCAATGACATTACTGAGCAAACAAATTCTGCATTTTTTTTTCAAAGCACAACTCTCACCACTTTGACTTCACATTGTGCTGTAAGTTGAAAGAGTGAATAGAAACACGTGCAAGCTGTATCACCTCCTGAGTTGTTTAACAAATTGCATGGTCAGCAGCTCCAACATCCCACTTTGTGCATAATTAACATCAGTAGAGGTTTATTACAGCTACTCACACAGCAGTCAAGCAGAGGATAAAACTAATCTGAATAGTTTAATTATTAAAAATATTATGAATATAGTCAATGTGATAATCACTGTGCAATAGACTTTACAGTTTTTAAAAAACACATTCTGAAATTTGACCTGTTTTGCAAGACTTATGTGCAGGAAATTTTATAAAATTGGGCATAAGGGATGTTGTGAAATCAGGTAAATAGGCTGTAAATACTCATAACCACTAATAGGTTAGTGACCTTCCCAAAAGTGTCTCCTTGTCGAAGTCATTCAGGCAGCCCAGGCACTCACACACACTTGCACTGGGGCAGCTCTTATCACAGCAGTAAAGAAGAAGGAAGGGTCTTTGTTTGGGGTTCCAGAGAGGAGATTTATTCTGCCACTGGCGAACAAGTCCAGAGACGAAGATAGTGAACAAAGGAGGGTCCAGGTCTTAAATCCAGGAGTAAGGGGGGGCGGAGCAGAGCATCAGGGCCAATGGGTTGAGGGCTTAGGGGCAGTACAATGGGTGGGGCCAAGGGTAAGAGCCAATAGGGAAAAAGGAGCAGGACACTGTGGCAAAATGGGGCCAGTGGGTAAGCAGGGAAGGGAGAACATTCTAGGGCATAGACGTATTAGGGTAAAAGGCGTGGGGAGATCAAAATGCCAACCAGGGAGGGAAAACTGGGATACATTTGCATAAGGTGAGGAGCATATTGGGAGAGGCATGGTTAGGCCACATGGCATTGCTTTCACCTAAGGTCTGTCCTTCCACGGGAGTATAGATGGTCCTGGTGCTGTAGGTTGAGTGGTCTTCATGAGAACAGAGACCAGCTGTTCAAATAGTGCAAGGGAAGAATAGGTCAATGAAGAATGTTTTTTCTCTGACAGCAAAACTTATCTAGATTTGGTTGTGATGGTGCAGGATTTTTTTTTTTTTTTCATTTCATAATTACTGATCTCCAAAGTGTGTTTGCAGTGCTTTCTCTATTAACCCCCTTCATTCCACATTTTTCAGCCCAAGCTAGAAGACTTTCAGGACCCTACTGTTTTTCTCCGTGTCACAAAACTTGTCTCTAAATTTTTCAGTGAATGGGAAAGGATAGATAGTGCTGTGTTCCTTTTTAAATGTTCTTGAAACCCTCTGTATATGGTCCAGGTAAATGTTACTCTGGTAAGCCACTAGAGTGTCTTCAAAATGAACTTAATGCTTTATCTCTTCACTGAGAATGAAAAAAAGAACAACTATGAGAAAAATGAGAGGGAGGAATCTGTCTTGCAACTCCTTGAAAGCTGGAAAGACTAGACTGGGTTCTTAGTGCATGCAATTTTTAATTGTCAGCTGAATTTTTCCAGTCCATCTCTAAAACTGCCTGGTTCATCTAGATGCAGGCATGCAAGGTGCTGTGCCCCAGGGATTTATCACCAAATGAAGTAACTCTATATTGCTGTTGAAAGACTTCTTACACTAAAAAGGTGAAATTATTACAGTGCTGCAAGACCCTTCCTATGGCACTTCCAGTTTGCCATTGTACCTGTCTTGTCACTAACTTCAAACACTGCCTTTTGAGAATATTACTGGATACAGAAAGTGAGCTTGAAATTCCCTGAGAAAATGGAGATAACTCTTCAGGCATGCTCAATCAGATAACCAACTCAAACATTTCCATGCACTTTGTGAATTTTGGCTTCTGAAGTAATTGAACCAGAGAACAAAAACTTCAAAATAGCTTCAAAGAGCTTAAAAATAGGGACATACTGAAACAGGTTTCTCTGCAGCATAGTGAAGTGGAAACAAGAAATAGGAATACTCAATCCATGTTTACATAGGTTATATTAAAGAGTACATAAATTACACATTTAACAGCAGGATATGATGGCTCTGTGGCTGCTGGAAGGTGTGTGCAGTACCCTTGCCTTGACCACATGTGGTAAAACTTTACAGAAATGACCAAACGGGGGAAGGCTGTTAAAGAAGTGACTCACAGAATTCCTAAGGAAACACTAGTCCAATAGACTACTTCTTTGGTATATATTTATAGCAGCAAAAATTTTTTCCAAGAATGCAGAATTTACTTTGCAGACAATGAGATTTACTACAAAATAATCAGCACTCTTCTGCTAATTCCAGTATTTTAAAAAAATACTCCCTCCTTCTGGACTGATTTCTAAACTTTGTGAACCTATTAAAAAGATAAATTAGCTTTTTTCTTTCCTTTATAAAGGCCAGTAGCTGCCTTGAATATGAGTAAGAAGGTTAGATGCAGGTACTGCCAGGAGAACCAGGGAATGCTACTGGCTCCAGCTTTATGGATACTTGTCACTCATGGAAAAAGGTCTGCATTTATCCTCTCATACAGTCACTCTATAATACAATTAAAAGGCATTTCTCTTTTTTTTTTTTTTTTTCCCCAGTTCTTACATTTCACAGGCAGAATGGGTTAGGCTGACATGTCGAAGTCAGCTTATAGTAGAACCACCTAAACTTCTGTGATGAAGAGACTCCTTGTTGGCTGAATAAAACATAACTTTGCACAGGAAGATATTGGTTTGTGACATGGCCGTCTGGAGCCCAGCTAGCTCTGGATCTCACCCACACACTTTCCAGATGGCTCGTGCCAAGTGTGGGGAACTATTGTGGCTAATGTTATGCCAGCAGTAGAACCTTTGGGCCAGAGCCCAGAGCCAATACTCTTGGGAGGTGAACCACACTCAAGGAGAAGGCAAAAAGGCGAGAGGAGGCTCAGATGTCTGGAGGATCCAAAGGAGGTTTAATCCAATGAAGGAGTCAAGGCGCAAGAGCCCTGAGCACAACTGTACACAGGGTTTTATACTCACAAAAATTGAGGGGAGGTGAGAATATATTAGCCAATAGGGTAACTGGAAACGTGGAGCAAGATGGGAGTAAAGGGTTTACATAATCGAATGGGGTCCAATAGGAATAAGGGGAGGAGAAAAAGGATCACATGGGCCAATGGGGCGTCAAGGGTTAGGGGATTTCCAAAGGGGCGGACACCCCATATGGGGATTGACAGGGAAGGGTCTGGAAAGACAGGCAAAGTTTAGGTGATGAATAGGGAAGGTGCTGGAACAAAGGACAGAGACACATTGAGGGACACATGGGGAAAACCATTAGGGAATACTCATGGGGAGAACAGAAGCAAACCATATAAACATAACTGACAACAAAATAATGTGCCACAACAGGTTTGTATGCTAACAAAATCCTAAAAAAAAATAAAAAAAAATAAAAAGGGAGGCGACTAAAACTAATCCAAATTATTGATATGAAATATTTTTGTTCAAGTCTCAGAAATATTTTTATTCTGGGGGATAGGCAAGTGAATGTTAAACAATTATCATTGAAAAGAGTATTTATTTCTTCCATAAGAGGAAAAAAAGAAGCAGTAGAACATTATGGACTCTCACTTTTTCCATGATGGGAAACATAATAGGATTTTGTTCTCCAGCTAGCATCTTTTACTCTTCCTACATTCTTCTAATTCATTGGAGCTTACTTGCATGAAAGAGCAGATTTATTCCACAGAATTTGGAATTTAAGATGTAATTAACTGACAAAATTATCACATTGTATAGGACACAGAAGCAACTTATAGAACTGTTAAAATTGCTAAGAAAATTCCTAGCACAAACAAAGCATACTCCTAAGCTCCTTCTTGTGCAATCATGATAAAGAAGGATGCAATTTACCAAATGTACCATTTGTTATTTTGGTTTCTATATTTTAGTTATTAGTTATATCTGTTACATTCAAATAACAGGTCTGCTCCCCTGTCTTACTGCTTGTTATGTTCCTTTCTTAGAAAATACTACAAAACTTTATTTCAAAGGATAACTTTCCACTGTGAGTAATACTTCTCACTGTCACTGTCCAATTTAATTATCACTCACTAATAAAAAACGTAATCCAGTAAAAAGTAAAACAACAAAACAGTAAAAACCCTTACTCCAGCACAAGTTTTTACAGCAAAAGACAAGAGAAGTAATAGAGCTCCATAACATTTGCTGCAACTCTTAGTATTGCTTCTCGCTAATTGGAAGGAATCTAGGTAATAAGGTAAACTGAGGCAATGTGAAATCTTAAAGTAAATTAGGGAACATGGCATTAGAAGGCTACAAATAATTTCTAATAAAAATCAGGAACAAACTGCAACTCTGGTTCTTTTTGCAAGGAATTGGAGAATTAAGCATATTTTCAAAATAAAGAAAAAGTGTATCAAATTGCCTTCAAACACACTTTAACTTTACATTGTGTTGCCTGAGGTTGTCAAGCGTGAAAAAGAACACGTTGTGGGTTTAGGCTTGGATAGTTCCAGCCCTTCTGTGATGGGTCTTAAAGGCTCAGATGGCTTAGATACCTGCTTGGCTTAGGGCCCTAATGAGTTAATTAAGCAATTCATGGTGGCTGCACTTCAGCAAAGGACAAAAGCAGGTATTAAACCTTAGCTCATTTTTAAATGCTGTAAAGAAATTAAGGTCAAATGCAGCAGTTAAAATCTTCAGTGAAGAACTGCAAGGAATGCGAGGTCAATGGATGTGCTGAGGGTCCCCCCAGAACTGTGAGTTAGCACACAGGGCTTGGAGAGGCAACTCCTGCCAAGGCACTGCAGCTGCAGCTGGGGATGAGCTGGCCAGGACAGCCCAAACCCATTGGCTCAGGTCAATAATGCTGCCCAGGGCAGCAAGCACTGAGATGGGGAAGAGGCAGAGCATGGAGCAGGACACCCCCCAGAGTGCTGCAGCCCATTCACCAGAGCAGATTTATAATTAGCCAGATAGACACATGATACAGATGACATGGTATGGAATTCATGCTCAACTCACAGCAATTCATAGCTTACCTAATTTTGGGGTGAGCAAATAGCCATCACTCAAGTTTAGCATCTCTAGCAACTGATGTCTATTTATTTCTCTCTAGTGTTTTCTAGTGTGTATTTTTTATAAGACTGTATTTTACAAAACAGTTCACTCTTACCAAACACAAACACAGAAGGCAAACCCTATGGGCAAAGTGATAATAATATTAAAAGGAATCTAAATAGAACTTAATTCTCTGAAATCAGTTTTGTTCCACTGCATTTAGTAGTCCAAAATAAAATAAACCATGGTTTATAATTAAAAAGGAGATCTAATGGAAATTGAAAAAAACCCTCAATTTCCATTAAAAGGGAGGAAAACCAGTTTCAGATAAGAAAATTTGTCTTTTCTTTCTATCATTAAGTTGCAAACATTTAATGGGATGTTTTGTGGAATGATCAAAGTTATTTGGAATGCAAGTTATGCATAAACCATGCATGACTTGCCATGAAGAATATGACAATGTGCTTTTCAGTGCTTATCAGATGCAGCTGTCTAAATGAGCAATACTTTAAAACACTGTGATGGACAATGACATTTGGAAATGTGCTGGTTTTACCTTGATTGGCATTTGGTGAGTAGAAGAGTAACCACCTATGGAAGTAATGTTTTCTGAGGACTTCCACTGTGCCTTGTACAAACCAATTGTGGGCCAGTTTTAATAACAGACAGGGAAACAGGCCAACTAAAAAGTTGAACATGCCTCTGTAGGATCCACATTTTAAGACAAAACTCCCAGGAATCTTTCTCTTCAAAATTCTTTTCAACTTTCTCTTACTGTACTTGTTGGCTATCGGTCTTGTGCCGGTATTTAGCCTTAGATGGAGTTTATCAGCTGTCCTAGGTTACAATGTAAAGATGTACCCAAAAGCATGTATTCTATCATCATTTTCATGAACTGTTGAAACCAGGAGGGGCAATGTTTTCCTTGCCTCCTCCCCCGGACTATCTCCTGATATTGGGCCATCAATGCCTTGCCCCATGACTCATGGATACTCCCTCTGGGAGCCATTTCTGTTTAATGGGCAATCAAAGACTACTGCATGACTCATGGAATGACATCAGCCCATTGTGAGATGCTCCACCCAGGAGGAGGAGCCAAGCATTTCCACCTAGATATAATGTGGGAATTGGGACAGAACAAGCAGCCTTTACCCACTGGTTTCCAAAGGACAAGAGCTACCAGACCTGTCTACAGGATCGCCACTTTAGCAAGACCCGTTCATCTGGACTGTTACTACCATCCTACCTAGCAGGGTGTCAGGTTGTATTCTGACTCTGCCAGTGGTTTTTCTTTNTTACTTTTTCCTATTAAATTGTATTTATGACTTGGAGTCTCACTGGTTTTGTTTTCAAATCAAAAAGTTCTGGCACCCAACGTGGGGAGGGGAGTACTAGAGAAAAGTCAGAATTACAATTTTGTTTTGTAGAAGCCACCTCTTCACTATGAGTCTCAACATGCTTACATGGGTCTTATACCTATCTCTCTATATTTTTCCACACATGGGGAACTATCTGCCAGTTGTAATGCTCCTGTGTAGACCAGGGTATGGTATAAAAATTGCTTTACTGATCTATTATGTCTATTGCATGATAACTTCTGAGGCAATTAATGTTATTTGGAATGTACACTCAACTTAGTTTGCTTGTCCCAGTCTAGGCTGCTACATCTGGGGCCTCAACAATCACACCAAATCCCTTGGGGGAGGGGTAAAGAATGTTTTTTTCCAGTCTTTCAGGCCTGACAACAGTTTTTGAAAATGTTGAGTTCTCTGTGGATGCCAAGGAGAGAACAGTGTTGTTGTTGGTTCTGCTTTG
>VXBU01015753.1:0-24031 GCA_013400315.1 Bombycilla garrulus | reverse complement strand
TCTGTTCAATACCTTTATTGATGGCGTGGATGAGGGTATTGAGTGTTTCATTAGTAAATTTGCAGACAACACTAAGCTAGGGGAATATGTCAATCTATTGGAAGGGAGAAGGGCTCTGCAGGGGGATTTGGAATGGTTGGATGGATGGGCAAAGTTCAATAGGATGAAGTGTAATGAATCCAGGTGCTGAGTCCTGCATTTTGGCCACAATAACCCCCTGCAGCATTATAGGCTGGGAATGGTGTGGCTGGAGAGTACCCAGGTGGAAAGCGATGTGGGGGTACTGGTTGACATCCGGCTGAACATGGGCCAGCATTGTGCCATGGTGGCCGAGAAGGCCAGCAGCATCCGGGCCTGTATCAGAAACAGTGTGGCCAGCAGGAGCAGGGAGGTCATTCATCCTCTGTACTTGGCACTGGTGAGGCTGCACCTTGAGTGCTGTGTCCAGTTCTGGGCCCCTCAGATTGGGAAGGACATTGAGACCCTTGAGTGTGTCCAGAGGAGGGCAACAAGGCTGGTGAGGGTCTTGGAACACAAGCACTGTGAGGAATGACTGAAGGAGCTGGGGTTGTTTAGCCGGGAGGAGACTCAGGGGTGACCTTATCACGCTCTACAACTTTCTGAAGGGTGGTTGTAGTCAGGTGGTGATTAGTCTCTTTCTTCAGGCAGCAAGTGACAGAACAAGGGGACACAGTCTTAAACTGTGCCAAGGGAAATACAGGTTGGATATCTGGAAAAGGTTTTTTATGGAAAGAGTGATAAAGTACTGGAATGGCCTGCCCAGGGAGGTGGTAGACTTACTGTCCCTGGATGTGTTTTAAAAAAAAGACTGGATGTGGCACTCAGTGCCATGTTTTAGTGGAGGTGTTAGGGCATGGGTTGGACTTGATGATCTTGAATTTCTCTTCCAACCTGATGATTCTGTAAGTCTATGATTCTGTGAAATTTGCAAACTGTCTGTATGATGTCAACTCAGACATTGATATTTGTTCACTAAAATTTTTACATATGAGAGTTTTTCTTGATTGAAGGGTCAAAGATGATCTTCATTTTTGTAATAATGTGTCTTCATGTTGGGATGTGAAAATCTGATTCCTATTTATTTTTCATTCGTTGTGTAGACTACCATGGCATTAATTAGTCATTAACTGACACTTGCAGTAGACACCGGATTATAAACTCTGAAGAAGTATGAGCTAGTATATGATATAATCTTTTGTTTTAAGACCATCAGAAATAGATTTTGTTCGTCATTCTCAATATATAACCCAGTTGAATGCTTTCCATTTTTTATACCTCTATTGACTAAAAGAACAGCTACAGAATGAAAACCATAAAAAAGACTAAACTGTCTTTAGTAGACTGAAGGAGACTTACCAAATATCTTTGAGAAATTATATGCTAGTTTTACTGCAAGGCTTTGAAACAGAGAATATCTCAAACTTCAAATTATTTGTTGCTCTAGTTTTGATTGCTATTTTGTGGTACTCATCAGACTCTGCTCTAGAAAAAAGTTACCCATTTTCCTTGATAATTTCCTGTTCCAACCTAATTTGCAAATGCTTTACTGCCAAATTATGTTGCCCCTGGAAAAATTTTGTAGTATGAGTCACTGTGATATGGGATATTATTTATTGATTTAATATGATAAATGGAATTAAATATTGGCTAAATAAGATAGATAATGAATATGTTGGTTTAAACCAGATACATTATTTCTGGGTTTGCACTGGGTTTATGGCTTTTTTTCATGACTAGTTACTGCCTTTTAAGTTTTCTGAGTCATTGAACAGAGTGTGTCATTTGTGTGTGTTGTGAAATAGATGAAATGTCCATCAAAACAAGAAAATTTGGGCTTAAAATAATGATGAGGATATTTTGTTGCATTATTGGTACCTCTTTAGTAGCATACGATTGTTTTCAGGAAAAACACCATAAAATTACATAATTTATTTCCTTTAATGTCTTTGCTTTCTCTTCCCCAAAGTTTACTTATTTTTATTACTTCTTCATAACTACTGGAATAAAATACTGGTATTTTAATAAAGTAATTTCTTTTTGATAAAAGCTTTGACTTTGGGTTTTTTTCTTTTCCTCAGATTTGAATTCAGTGGTTTTCTTTTCAACTGGATTATAAATATCCAATAATTTGGTTCATATTTCTGTATTTGAAACAGGGTTTGTGCCATTGTTTTCTTTAGCACTGTCATTTTATTAATGAGGAAGACAGCACATGGATTAATAAATTTGTAAATTCTTTATTTCAGGCCAGAAGTTCAATTTGAATACTGTAGTCTTACATCCTGCAGAATGAATACATGCGAAGAACCTTGCCCAGAGTTTTTTTGCTATAGTCATAACTTAGATTTGAGCTAGAGTCTATCACATTTAAAGATGCAGTCTTCATTTAAAGACTTCCAGATACTGGTACTGGACACTGTATTCCTAAAAAAGAGGACTTCAAATGAAGGTTACATTCTTTCCCCTATGAGAGAGCATAGTTTATGTCCTGTTCAGATTAGTTTCTCTTTTGTTCACCTCAGTTAACATACACATAGAATCACATTTCTCTGCGTATTGTTATTGTCAGTGATATTTTGGCAGCAATGAACATGATTGTGTATTGCACAAAAATAATATTTAGCTTAAGATAAATTTGAGATAAAGGAAGTATTATTAGCTTTTAAAAGATGTTTGTATTTGAGAAATAGTTTTGAGGTTCAAAAAAGAAAAAAGTCTCAAAATATGACCTGCTTTCTATAAAAAAAAATTAAAGGAATAATATTCAGATGTGTTATTTTGCATGTTTCCTGTTGGCAAGTGCTGATATATGGAAGATGTTTGCACCACTTAGTGGGAAGGAAAAATACATTTCATTTTTATTCACAATAAATTATGTAGTGAAGCATTTCCTCCTTTTACACCTTGACCACAGTTAGAATAAACTCTTAAAATCTTCAAAAGCAGAGTGTCCTGGGGTCAGCTAGGGTAGAGTTAATTTCTTCTCAGTAGTTGATACAGTACTGTGTTTTGGATTGGGAATGAGAATGGTGTTGATAACACACTGATGTTAGTTGTGTTTATCCTAAGGACTTTTTCCTTGTCTCATGCCCTACCGGCGAGGAGGTGCACAAAAGAAACTGGGAGGGAGCAGAGCCAGGACTGATAAGAATGGGGTATTCCACACCACAGAACGTCATGCCCAGTATATAAACTGGGGCCAGTTACCTGGAATCGAGTGGCCAATCTGGGTTTGGGAATGGCCTGGCATTAGTCTTTTATTATTATTATAATTTGCCATTATTCACTTATTAAACTGTTCTTATCTCAGCCTACAAGTTTTACTTTGATTCTGCTCCCATTCCACCTCTTCCTCGGGTGGAGAGGGAGTGGGTTGAGCAAGCATCTGTGTGATGCTTAGTTTCCAGCTGGGCCCAACAGAGAGGGATTCAGGTCTGCAAAAGTCAGCAGTGAGTTGAAGTCTGCCTTATGTCTGCCCTCTTCTGTACACTCTTCATAGTGCAGCCTTTCAGTGCATGAGAACATGCAGATTTTAAAGTACAGTACTAATTACTAAATTTTTTACATCTCCAGATAGGATGTGATTCTTTATTGTTGTATTTTTTCTATGAATGCTCAGTTGCTGTGAATACAGATTGTGGGGTTTTTTAATTATGTAAACGATAAACCCGAAATATACTTTAGAGTATACAATGTGCATTTCTGATCTTTAGGATACAAGGTGAACATTATAATCTATTTTTTGAAAAAGCTGAATTGCATACAAACCTTTTGATCTTGGAATGAAAGCAAATTTAAGTTCTTCCAGAACTGCACACATCCAAGAGTGTAAATGTTTCATTTGCATATTCACTTACTAGGACATCTCCAGGTCATAGTAACTGAGTAAGAAAACAATCTAAAAGATGCAAAAGCATCCATTTATGCGTACAGTCACTAATGTTGTGACAGAAGGGGATAAACACCTGCTGAGAGGGAAGGAGGAAGGTTGAAGAATGTGGCTATAAAACTGATAACAAATGAAAGTGAATGTAAAATTACAGCAAGTTAAAAGTGAGCCTGAAAATTTGAGCAGGCTTTAAATCTTACTGGCTCTCTTAAATAGCATCCAATAGATGCTAATTAAGACAAGTCCTTAAATTTGACAGTGCTTTGATCCAGTTAGTCAGCTGACTTTCTTTTCTGCAGGTGTTACTGTGTTTTTCCCGAGATACATCTGTATTGGAGCACTTTACTTACAGTAGTGCCACCCCACCCAAATCATACATACAAGGTAAAAAGAGTTGTTTTTAAAAAGATCATATAGATTTTTGTTGACTGATGTACTAATATAGTATGTGAATTTGCTTTGTATTCATTATCCCTCGTAGACTACACTTTAAAGAATGTTAATAAAAATGTATCCAGCTGACTTCTGCACAGATTCTATTATGACAGTTTAGAAGCTGATCACAGATTGCAATGTTGTTCTTTTACTCCAGTTTTCTGTGTATGATTCTGCAGTGTTTTATGAGAAGAAAGGAAACACGACTATGACAATATGGTAAAATCATGACAATGTCTGTCTTTATCAGAGCTAGGCATTTAAATAGACAATACTGTCCTCGGCAACTCAAATAAATTTAGGAACTGGAAGTTATAGAGTGTTGTCTTTGAAAAGCAGTGAGTTTTGCAAATACTGGTAGACAGGAGCAGAACATATTGCTAAAGAATTGTGGGTTCTGTTCAAAAGTGTGGGAGAGTAGAGCTTTACCAAGCATATTTAGTGCTGATTTTTTAAAAAAGCATGGTATCTTCCAGAGTATTAGCTTACTTTTGGATGTTCTTTCACTTGAGGTCTCATTATTTTTCTTAACAATCTTTAGATTTCTTGATTCAGTCCACTTGTCTTCTCTGCCAGCTTCTCGTGCCATTCTTCTGGATGTTTCCATGTGTTTTAGAATCTCAGCTACCGTAATTTTACCTAGAGGTTCCTAATTTTGCCTTCCTTTTTGAGTCATTTAGTAATCTAATCACTTTTTTTTCACATGTACCTTCATCTTCTACATTCTCGTTTATTTCCTTGGTCCTGGTGCCTATGTGTTTAGCCAAATATGATCCCTAAGTATTTTTTTTGTGCAGGAGCACAGTTTTTACCTTGCTGCTGACAGTTTTTATCTTGCTGCTTCTTATGTCGCTATAAGTAATGTTTGTTTTCTAATTTTTTAATTCTTTTTTTATTGGTTTTTTTGCTGTCTCCCACTGAATTATGGAGTTTTCTTTACGTACCCTTGAAATAAACAAAGGGCTCCCCTGAGAGCAGAACAGCAGTGGGATCCCAGGTCTCACTTCAGACACAGAGCCATGGCAGCCCAGAAACACAGCTATGGAGAACATCCTGCACATTCCTAGACAAATCTGGGGAATGATGTTGCTGATACCAAAATCTGTGCAGTGTAAATCCGAAAGGCTTGTATGTCCTATTTTTAGCCAATTTTCCAAGAGATGTGCTTTATGCCAAAAATATTCATCCTCCCAGATTATAATTCCCGGCTGTACAACAAGGAAACAATTGAAAGGAAGAAGAGAAATTAATTTTTAGTTTAATGGAACAACTCATTTGTATAATTGAAAAAAATTGGAAAATACTGGATTTTGTTTTCATGGGGTAGTAGGCAGGAGTTTTGCAGGTTAGTTTTTATTTTATTTTAGTCAGTTCATGCTATAGGAGAATGTAAAGGTCCAGATTCCATTGAACCTGTCAAAAGTTACGTGTGTCTATTGTGAAGAGTAAATAGAGTACATAAAATATTCTATGAATTTTCATGTAATTAATTCAATTTTTAGTTGAATGTTCTCATTTTAGAACTAAAATAATTGCAAGTTTTAATTAGTTGTAGTTATGTTTAATAACACCTTTATATTTCTAAATACATTGTTAAATTTAATTAATGGATTTTGGATTATTAGTTTCTGTAGTTAACATATGATCTGATAATATAATGTGTTCATTTTGCAGGAAGATAAAGTTATATGATCAGTGGTTTTCTTGACTTAATTAGTCGTTTTTATCCAGCAGATTACTTAAATATTTGTTTGCTATATCAAAATATTCATCTTCCTCTGTTGCAGACTTAATGAAGCCTTGAATATTTTTTATCTATGGTTGTATCTGTTTAAAGGCCTTTCCTGTCCTAGACCAGTCTGCCCTTATTTCCTCCTGCAGCTTTGCTGTCTTCAAGGTCTGCAGCAAACACCTTTAGAGCTCCTAAGACATGCCCAAATAGAACTGCAATGGAACATTGCTGAAATTTTCCTCCTCTTTTTTGTTGTTTGTTATCCTCCTTTATCAGTTTTGTATCTGACATTGTACCTGTCTTGTTGCATTGCTTGCTACATTTTAGACAATGTCAGATGGTCAGTAATGTAATTAGTTACGATTTTTGTAATTGTGACTTAAAATCTACTTTTAAATTTAAATTATTTAAGTCTTTATATGTTTTTACAGCTTAATGACATTTTTTTTGTGGTTTTGTGGTTCACAGGAAAACTTGGAATGGAAGAATATGCTGTTTTCTATCCTCCAAATGGTATGAATTACACTATTGCCTCCTCTAGTGGTAGTTTGGAAAGATTTTTTTTTTCAAATACATGATACTTCCTTTTTCTATTACAAGTTATGTTTTGCTGTTTCTCTGTAAAATTTATTAATTTAAAGGAGTAAGCTGGATGGAAGCAACTCCCAACCCACATTCAGCCTGGTGTTAATTATCACAATTAGAGTTTGTCTATGTGTGTGGGAAGGAGAAGGAAAGCAACTCATGGTGCAGCAACTTGTGTCAGCACTTAGAGGATTTTAATGATAAATGCTGAAACTGGCTGACCTCCCAGCTTTTCAGTACTTGACAACCCACACCCTAAAGTCTTCTTCTTTCAAAATGTGTGTTGACACAACATATCTATGTAATTTTAGTACCATTGCTTTTGTTACAACTTCAGTTATTGTTTTCTTCAGCTCTTACCTTGACCATTTCAATCCCTTATTGAATCCTTTCCCTCCATTTGTATTTCAAGTTCAAGCTCTTTCCTCTTGCTTTCAAGGCCTTATTTCACCACCTTAAATCTGTCTCTGGCCTTGTCTTTCATGTCTTCTGTATTTCAGTGGAGTCAGTTACAGTACATAATTTTTTTTCAGTTTTTTCTGTGTTTGCCTCTGCAATTCTTGCAGCTTTGTGGCCATGAAGCACTGTTTTTATGATTTTTTGCCAAAGCAACCACCTCTTACCAGTCTTATATAAAATCTAGTGAATGGCAGCTAAGATGTGCTGGGAAGGAGGAGCGAGCTGTCATACTACAACTGCCAAGTACTGTGAATATTCTGAGTACTACATGAATTACTAGAAATCTTGGCCTTCTTTTTTTCCTACTCCATTCTTGTCAGTGCATAGCATTTATGGGTTGTCCTTTATCTGAAATTAGGTTCTGATATCATCAAAGCTTCTGTGTAACAACTTCATGGAAACTGAGCTTTACTTGGCTTTCTAGGAACTGTAGCCTGTGTTTAAGCATGTAATTGGTTGTACTGACATAGATGATACTGTACTTACATATGTACAAGATGGAGATCTATGCAGGTGCAGTAACAAGGAAATACTTAATTCCTGACAGAACACAATTTGATAATGTGAGGGGGAATAATATTTTTTGTATGCATAAAGGGGATTATTAAAGAACAAAAAATAAATATTTTTGTTGCAGGTGTAATTCCTTTTCATGGCTTTTCTATGTATGGTAAGTGGGACTCTCATAAGCTAAAACCTAAGGATTGCCTTTCCTCGTATTGTAGTTTAAAGCTGTATATACTTTTCTGCAACTTTAAAATTTGTGTATGTGCTTTTATGGAATTTTTTTGTGTGTGAAGATGGTTGAATATAATTTCTTAAATTTCAGGCTGTTTTATTTACTTGTATTACAGCTTGCTGCCATGTGGGAATTCCTTCTTTGAGAGCTAATAGCTGAGCTAAGCTATGCATCTTAATGTGTTTGAATAGAGGGATAAAGTTTACCAACAAAGTGCTCTTTCTTGTGTTTCACTACTGGGTAGACCAAGGTAACCATGAAAAGGTTCTTAAAAACATGAATAATGTGAAAGGCCTGTTGCTCTCTACATTTACCTACAAGAGGTGTTAAAAGAGCATTGTATAATGTAATGGTTGCTAATTTACTGCACAGCAGAAAGCACAACTACCAACAAGATTTTTAGGAAAAAAGAGTGGAAAAATCTCCTTGGGTGATAGATGTATTGCAGGTATTGCAGATGTGAGATTAGATGTTTTGGCTTTTCAGGTTTTTATTTCTGTTTATCAAACATGTTTGTAGCATCACAGGGCCAGCAGATTGTAAGATTATACTTAAAATGATGTGTTTTGCTAATAATAAAGTTTAATGATCACACGCAATCATTAAAATAACAGAATTGAAATATGAAATGCAAATTTGAACCTGAACAGGGTATCTGAAGTCTTTGTAGTAATGAGCACTTCAGTGCTTACAAAGTCTTCCTTAGGGACTGACTTAGAGGCATTCACTTGTTCTCTGTGAACTGCTTTTCAAAATGTTTGGATTTGACTCTTGAGAACAGGGTCTCCCAAACTCGCGTGTGAGTCTTCCTCCCTCCCTCCTGTCCTCACTCCTTGCACAGGCTCAGAATATGCTGGCTCTGAGAAGGAGGAAGGGTGAAAAGCAAGGCATCAGAAACATGGTAATGTAGCTCAAGGTTTGTGGGTACAGTGCCTGGGACCAAGCAGAGCATCCTCTGTATTCCATGCTGTGCTGCTATATGAAGAACTGTCTGGGTCCTTATGAAAATCCTAGACCCTTTTTCCTGTTTGCATGCATACACTGAAAAGTGCCAGTTGTCAGAGTCTGTTCTGTAACCCTCCTAGTCTTTATGTACATGTGCTTGCTGACAAGTTTTCCACCTCCATCTTCAAGCATTAAAAACATGAACACGGGTAACACCCTTTGCTTTTCTTACCCCTATGGAAATACATGTTCCTGTGAACATCTCACCCTATCTTAGCACCCCACCTTTCATACACAGACACCATTTTTGTTATTAAGCCACTTTCTCTGATATTTAGAATACGAAATAAATACACATGTGCATGTATCTGTATATATAAAAAAATGTACATATATCTATGTATGTATGTATACATACATATGTAGATAAATATATCCATATCCCTAGCTTAGTGTAAATAAAATGGAAGGGAAGGTGAATGTAAAGATAGAAACTATGAGTGTGTTAAAATGTAAGCTATCAGCTAAAACGAATGCACCTCTAAAATGAAGCAGTCAGCATCATGACTGGACAGATCAAAAGGCTGTTCACAAAAAGGTATGACAACTGTCTGTGAGAAAGCGTTGAGTGGATGGATTATCAGTCTCAAGGAATCATGGTTAATGTTTGAGCAGCACATACATATAACAGATTTGTCTATGTGCTAGACTTATACGAAACAAGCAAAGTTTCAGAGCTGCTGTTTTACAAATGTAATCAATTATTATTTTGAATCAGGTGTACTAGAAGACGTCTAACCAAATGTCCATGGTTTACAGACCTTGTAAGAAATAAATATGTCTCTATGAGTTTTTCATACTTAGTGATGTTATTGTGGCAAACAAAAGCTGTTCTTTTTATTGTTTTCATTTTCACAATATCTGTCTTCAATTCAAGCAGTCTTACAAACAGGGCATCGATTTGGAGCTGGTCACTGGTCCCATGGCACACTGAAAGTTATAGACAGTTGAATCAAAAACTTGCATTGTTCACATTGCCCTACACCCCAGGGGTGTTCTCCTTACAGTATATTTCTTATGGTTCTGAACCCAGCACTGTAGAAATCAAGTTCTAAGCAGTTTAGTTTTTGAAATATGTAGGAATAATATCTGGAATGTATCATACTTCCTTTTTTGACTTTTTACATTAAATGACAGACTGTGATTGACTACTTCTTTCTCAATAATTGGTTTAGTACTGGTTTTATAAATTGTGGTACTATAAACTACTTGGCTTTTCCTCATACTTCATGCACTTAACTCTTTTAGCAGTTTAAATTGTTGAGTCAATTGTAATTTTATCCTTTCAGTTGCTCCACTTTGTTTTCTGTACCATGAACCTTCCAAATTGTATCAGATATTCCGTGAGATGTATGTGCGTTTTTTCTTCAGACTCCATTCCATCTCTTCTCATCCTTCTGTAAGTTCATTAGAAATTAAATCCACTCACTTAATATCCTGTTTGCTACAGAACAATAATATACAGTAGCATGGTTTTCTGTGTGATTGAAATGTATCCTTTAAAATATAATCAAATATTTTAGGCAAGCTTGGGAAAATTATTAGATAATTCCAGTCTGGATATTGTTCCTTTCTATGTCAGTGTTAGTCTTTGTTATCATGTACCTTATTAAAATAGTAAGTTCTCATTTTATTAGAGTATGGGGTCTTTTGTAAGAGTCAAGCTTTTTAATCTAATAGATTTCTCAGTTCAAAGAGTCACATAAATTCACTTTAATTAAAGATATGAAGAGATCTGAAATATTGTCTGAGGTAAAGGGATTAAAATATATGTATAGAGATATTGTTTCAGTGATACCAAGTTAATGTCTGTTTCTTTAACTGAAGTACCTTTGTATGATAGCACATGCTTTTTAGTACTTCTAGATGAGTTTAAATACTTTTTTGACTGTTTGTGACCAGGATCGGCTGTCTTGAATGTAAAAGAGTTGTAAAATTGGCTTGTCTTCCATTTGTGAAGAACAAAACAGAGTAAACATTTTGGTGTTTTTTTTTTTTTCCTTAAAACATGCTGAAGAGTTATATTGCTTTTTCAAAATATTTCCTGGTTAAAAGAAAATCCTTTCCTTGATATACCATTTCAAGGCTATGTATTGTGCTTTCCATCTTTAATAGCAGAGAAAGAGGTCAAACAAGAGTCTATTCATTTTGGTGGTAATTTTTGAAACAATTTTTAAAATGTTTTTATGTTTAACTATTTTTGTAGTTATCCCTATTGCTGTTTGGTTTTACTTATCAGAGAGATACTTTTCCTCACATCCTTTATTTTTTAGTGTAAATGAGGTCTGTTTCATGAAAGTGGAAATACTTCAAGTAGGTTATATTATAATAACCTAGTAAGTACTTCAATCCTGACATACAAACACCATAAGTAACTAAGACTTGAAAGGGACTGTCAGAACATTGTATGTTGCTAATACATAGAAGGAATTGCAGGAGCAAGGCTTTAGTGACTGAAAGTATTAAATTGCTTGTGCCTTTCTCACCTGAGTTGAATATTATATCATTAATACTGTTTTATTGCTTGAATTAAAAATTGATGTGCACTTACATGCAAATACTGTTTCCTCAGATTTGACAGGATGAATGTTAGTATTCATGACATGATCTTGTTTCTTTAGGGCATTGTATCATTGTGTTTGCTTTTTGAGACTCTTCTACAAACCCATCTGCCTCAGCTCTTCTATCACCTCAGAGAAATTGGAGCTCAGCCGTAAGTACTTCTGTCTCACTTGTTTCAACTGTTGCATGTTCATTCTTCTGAAAATGCTGTTCTGTAGTATTTTAATGTAAGATCTGTGGGAAATCACACAAAAGTATAACCATCAGTGTGCCATTTTTCCTTGAGAGTCAGATGCAGTGCTTTGTCTAACCTGAGTATCTGTACTTTGTGCATTTCTTCTGTGTGCTCTGTGAAAGAGAGATAATTCCTCTGGGAGAAATGCTCTATGCTGCATTATTCAGCTAAATTTCAGTAATTCAAGTTGGATCTGATGGAACTAAGTGATCTCTTTTCTAAGAGACAGAAGACACAGAAATGTGTTAGTTGCAGCAGAAGGTACTGGAAGAGGCAAGAGAACAAGAGTCATTCAATAGTGAACTCATGGCACCAGGCAGAACCTGAAAACCTTTTTGTCTTAATTGGTGTCCATCTTAATAGCATAATAGCAGAAAGGATGAAACATTGAGGGTGATAATAGCTGAGGATCACTCTAATGTGCTTGTTTGATCAGAATGATAATGAGAATGATATTAGTACTTTATCAAATGAGATGCTTAAATAGCTTTCTAATGGCTGTTGCAAATTAAAATACTGATTATTACTGCAGCAAGAAAATATGCTTATTCTTCCTGGAAGAGAAATGAAGAAGGATAATGAAATATTTTCAATTTACGGACAATGATCATTGTGGGCGGCAGAAATACAATAACCATTGTTTGTCACTTGTTTGCAGGCTACGAATTTCATTTAAATGGATGGTCCGAGCATTTTCTGGTTATTTAGCTACAGACCAGCTCTTGCTTCTGTGGGACAGAATCCTGGGATACAATTCTCTAGAAATTCTTGCTGGTAATAGAATTATTTTTATAAAATATGTGAAGTCTGTGTGAATGTAAGGCAAATACTTGTTAGCTTCAAAGTTTTTTGTGATGAGAAGAAAATAGTTGCTCTTTGGATGCAAACAGCAGATTACATACATGTCATCACATATATTATCTAGAAAAATGGCATTGCATGAGTACTGCATCTTTAATAAAAAATGTCAGATAATTTTTTTTTTATGGCAATACTCAAAAAATGCTCAGTGGTCTCTGAACAGAACATAAGATGTTCTCCCAGCTTAATTGGTAGTGGTAAATGAATTCATCACCTTTCAAAAAATACAAGATTCATGTTATTTATGGCAACTACCTCCACAGTACTTAAAGCAATTGAGAGTCCCCCTGATTTTGCTGGATTTCTTCCTTTGAAGTGGCATCTTTTTAAGACCCTTTGAACATTTTGTAGCTAAATAATGTCTTCATATTTAGGAAGATTTAAGGTGGAGGGTTTAAAGAAAACACGTATCTTCAGTTGAATGTTTTTAAATACAAAGTAGTTGAATAAAAGAGAAAGGGTTTTGGTTCCATTTGTACATGTAAGACACCTTGTCCCTTTTAATTAAAAGCTAATTGTCTTAAACTCAGGCATTTTCACTCAGACTTTCCTGGAAGAAAGTTGTGTTTTTCCTGTCTGTTTGAAAGAAACTCAAATACAGCTACCTTTTGTATATTTTTCTTCAGAATCAAAACAATTAAACTAAGTGAAAATAGGTATTTTATATCAAGATGAATTCTAACCACTACTTATCTGGTCAGAAACTTAAATATTTTGGACATTTTCTTTCAGTCCTGGCAGCTGCTGTGTTTGCTTTCCGAGCAGTCAACCTGATGGAGGTGACATCACTGGCTGCAGCTGAAGTAAGGATAAGTTTCACTTTGAGGAGATTGAAATAGTTTCTGATGCTTTGCCAATAAGAGTAACTTAAGCTTCACATAGCACGTGGTGCATAGTGCAAATCTTTCTGTCTAAATTCTTACCTTAGATAAAAAATAAGGAAATTGTGAACATGCAGTACATAATTCTGCTTTTCTGGAGTAAAAGGAAATAAAGTATATTTGCTATAAAAATGCAGTGTTATAAAATTATTTTGTACAATTAAGTTTTTTTAAATATATAATCTGTGCTAGTGGGATATATTGTTTTTGAAATATTGCAGAAGTTTCTACCCTTTTCCTCAGTAAGTTTTAGTTGCTTCTGTTCTACAAATTACTAAAATTTTACATGATTACTTTGTCAATGTGAATCTGAAATTTCACTGTGTGCACTGCCATTTGAAATGAAGAAAATTAAGTTCCTAGCATGAAGATTATTATTGTTTATATCTAGTAACTTGTTATTTTCTTCTTTCGTATTTTTTCAAAAATACTGTGATGGATATTTTTCCAGACTTTCAGAGTTTGTGATCACTTTCTTTGGCTCTTTTTAAAACATACTTTCATGAGAAGACATTGATTATTTGAGGCATTGCATATGACTTACTTCACAAGTACTAGCCAAGCCACAGGATAAGGATTCTTAATTCCCAATTATTTTTAGAAGCAAGTTGAAATGTTAGACTCCTTATTCACCCATGATGCCATGTATATGTGAAGTAAGGCTAAAGGCTAAAATAAAGTTATTGGATACTATATATTGGGCAAATGTGTTTTTCTTTGAAATGTTAGAATGAAAAATTATGCAATATAGTACTAACATAAGCCAGTATAATTTGTTTCTAGCCATGTCCAAATCTAATTATTGGCAGTATTGTAGTCTGTATTTGAATCTTTTCCTGACTTCTTAACTTGCTTTAAGGAAATTTGATTCAAATGTCAAGTTTAACAAGCCTTTTTGATTTTCATCCTAGGCTGTACTTGCTGACCTTTCAACCCTGAAAGTTATGCCCCTTCTTCAAATCTTCTTGTTTGCTACTGTCACTTGATCTGTTTCAGCAATACTGGTACCACATTCCAGTCTCTCTGGAGAAGCTAAGCATCAACTATGCAATGTCTGCATAAAACCAAAATTAAACTTCATGTATAAAATCAATTTAGAAATAATTACCTTAATATTTTCTAACTGGAAAAAATAACTTTGCGCATGATTGTGTGAAGTGCATGCTAATAAATTTCACTGTAAAAGCAATGGTTATTACTTGTACATTGAGAATGACTACTTGTGCAAGTAAGTAATATAAATCACTGTCTAAAATGCATGTAGTATTAAATTAAATATAGTAAATATAATTAGTGATCTGAGTTTTGTGATGTTATTGTCAGAGTTGTAAAAGCTCTTACTCATTTAATATAAAATTACTTTTTCAGGCTCACCACTTAGAGGATACCATCTCCACTACTGTCAAATGAGAAAGAGATACCTTACTTGCAAAATTATTTTCTTATTTTCTAAGGAAAATATGGGATCATACCTCAGTTTTGCTATCCCTGTCTTATTTTTTTTTTCACAGAAATTTTCTGCATGTTCTTTCTCATGTTAACTGCTCCTGTTTATTCTTTTCATACACAGAGATGTAGTTACACATTCCCCATTCATCTTTGGTTAGGTATAGAGCTACCTCAGGCATCTGCTGAACTCCTCCCCAGAGCCCCATCAAAGGCATAAAATATGTTCCCCTGCAGAGAAGGCCTGAGCATAGCTTCCTTCAGAAATTGCTGGAGCCAGACTTTGCATTAG
This sequence comes from Bombycilla garrulus, assembly GCA_013400315.1. Classification (NCBI taxonomy): domain Eukaryota; kingdom Metazoa; phylum Chordata; class Aves; order Passeriformes; family Bombycillidae; genus Bombycilla; species Bombycilla garrulus. The sequence goes on along the minus strand of VXBU01015753.1, from coordinate 8,889 downwards.
ACAAAATATTGCCCTGAGAACGATGCCAAGAGTCCTTTTGCTGTGCCCCACGCCCTCTCTGGGAGAGCAGTACTACGCCTTTGACAGTTTTCCAGCCTCTGTGATTCAACTGCTCAGGCTTCAGTGCAAGAGCCCTGCTCATATCGGTGTGTGATAGATTGTCACTGCAGTCAGGCTGGCATCATCTGTTAGCTGTGAGGTCTTCCTCAAAAAATTTGTTTGATTTGTTTTATACTAAAGTTGGAATCAATAATCTGATTTGATTGAGTGTATCTTAGCACCTGAAAAAGGTTCTAAGTCAAAAAAAATGATAATGGGTTATATAGTCACTGCATTTACAATAGGACTTCTGTCTTTGCTTGGTTTGTGAACATGTACATCTTTATGTACATGTAGTTGTCATTATTTGCCATACTGAATGTAAACCAGTGAAACATGAATCCTTTATACTTTGCTCAAAATTTGACAAGTGATCTAAACTGTAGTCTCAGGTAGTCTGGGAATCTTGTCTCTGTCAGGATAATGTAGTAGAAATTTACTGAACTAGTAAATTTATAAGGCTTATTTAAAAAAATGTAAAAGTGTGGACTCGGTGGTATTACTTCCTATATAAAGAACCAAACTGCTTAGCAGATATAGTGTGTGAGAATATTTGGGGAAATTTTGCTCTAGATAACAGAGAAAATGGATGTTTTCCTTAATATTTGCAAGTTGTTTTAACTGTTTAACTAGAGATTTTTCTGTGACATTTAGTTTTTTAGAAAACATGTGACAGCTTTTATCCTTTACAGCAAGTATTATCTGTTTTATATATAGGAAATGAAGGCATAGAAAGATTAAGTGATTTGCTAAAAATTACAGAGTAAATTCCTAAAGGAGGTGAGCAGTCTCTCCTCTCTTGAATCTGTTAAGTTTCTGGATACTTCATTTGTGTAAAAACCACAAGATCTTATTTCATCCTCAAAACAACACATGATATACATCTGCCTCCAAAAATGCAGCATTTTGCAGTTTTTAAAATCTGTAAATTGGGTAGCAGTTTAGAAACTATTATGGTAGAAAGTAGTCACAAGTATTGTGGCTCAGTAAGGTCATTACAAGGTTACCATAGCGTTTCAAAGAATTAGAAGTATTTACTAAATAGCAAGGGCGATTCCCTACAGACCTGCTGACCCTCTAATTCTCTTTGCTTTATGCTAGTACATGATGCAGAATCTGAACAGTACCTTAACCTTTTTCAGATTAGGATTTTTGAGCAGCATCTTCTCTTCCTTTTAATTTTCAATAAATTTGGAAATGCTGTAAGTAGGCAGAGATAGAGACTGTTGGATTCTTTTTTGGACAAGCAGTTCAGTGACTAACAAAATATGGCCTGTTTTTCTCTTCAGTCTCCCTTGCATCCTCTCCATCTTCCCCAATGGGGCACTTAAACTGTTCCTGAACTGCACCAGTGTTTCTCCTGATGGCAGGACAGGGAACCTTGTACTTTGGAGCTCACGAGGGTCCCCACACACCTTCTTGTGTAGAGGAATACAGAGCATAAGTGCTTTAAAATGAGATAAAGATGAGATTAAGAAATGAACTCGATCCTCACCTTAAGCTTCAACTACACTGCTAGATTTTTATATATTTTTAAAAATCTATTTTAAAATGTTGCTTTTACTGAAGTGGTGTTGTTTTCATGTTCCCCTCAGTTACTCATTTAATTCCAGCAAAATACTCTGGCTGATACTTGTGTTTTTCATCTCCTTTGCTTAAATAATACTAAATTAAATTTTTAATATTAAAATGACTGGTTTCTATCTTGCAGCTAGATATATTCTCTTGTATACATAGTATGAATTATTTAAGTCTTTAACTTCAGAAATCAGTTCAAACTTCTTGACATCTGTAGTCTGACATTTGACTTTCAAATTCCTAAAACTTCTTTTTCATTTTGCTGGTTTATGTAATAGCCAGATGTGATTGGAGAATTGTATCTAACTTGATAATTACTTTGGTTTAAACACGCTCAGATTAATGTCCAACAACTCGATTTAGTCAAATTGTTTTGGTCTGTTCCCCCCTATCTGAAATCAATATAAACAGACATTTCAGTTCAAGAACCAGTTGTCTTCATATTTATAGATAATGATCAAATTTTTTGCTGCTTACCTTAGGATTCTGGCTATGGTCTGTCAAGAGTTTCTTGTAATGTCAAATAGACTGTTGCAAAAATACTAAAGTAAATAGGCTTGTCTAAAAATGTACCCAAGTTATCTTCCTTCCGTACTTCCGAAAATATGTTGAAGCTTAAATCTTGATGGCTGGGGTCGTGGAACAACTGAATAATAGAAGAGTTTATAATTTTTAGTAGACTTTTTTTTTTGGTCATAGTAACAAATTTTATTATGAGAAATGATGAGAGTATAAAGACTGTAAAACAGTTAGATATCCCAGTAAAGGGAAAAGGCTGCAAGGAGTCTCCAGTTTAAGACACATTTCTACTTGTTGCCAGAAAACAGGAAAAAAAAAAAAAAAAAGCTGAAGCTTGCACCTATTTTACTGTCTTCTAATGAATTTAATTAATTTTATAAAATGCTTCCAGTAAGACCAAAGGGATTCCTTGAAACTGAATTGCTCTATAAAGATCAGTTTGGGGAAAGCAATGCAGTGAGCTGTTAATTAACAATAATAAGCATTGTATAAAAGATACTGAAATACATTGCAAAACTGACAGGCTCTATCTTCAGTGAGGAAGGGAAAAAGCATTTCAACATATTTTAACAAATCAGTAAAATATTCTGTCCAGTACTTTACGTGAGGAAATGGGGGAGGGATGGGATGGATGCAGCTGGGGCTGTGGGAGCTGCTGGGCGCTTCCTTTTCCCTCCTTTCTTCCAGGCCGTTTCTGTGCATGCCTGGTGGCTTGCGTGTGCTGGACCAGCAGCTTCCATCCCCACAGCCCACTCAGAAATGGCAATGGGCTGAAGCACATGTTGGTGTTGCTTAGGCAGCTCCATCAGGTTTCCTGCAGCCCCAGGAAGCTTGGCTGCTGGGCAGGGACTGCAGCAGGGCCAGGGCTGAGGTGAGGGCCCCCGGGCATGGCAGGCAGAGGGCCAAGAGCCAGCTTTCCCATTGGACTGGCAGGAGAAACAGCCCCTCTGAATAATTCCTCCTCCAGCAGCCACAGGAATGGTTGCTGGGGATCATTCTTGTGGGTACTTTCAGAAGAAGTGCTGAAGGACAACTCCTGCAGTTGGGATTCAGGGTTTGTTTACAGCTTTAGGAGTCAGTACAGTAGGCAAGAAGTACCCTTCTGCAGGTTCAGGCTTTTAGCGCAAGGTCATGTGTGTTGTGAGGGGCTGCACGTCTGTGATCTGAACAACTTATTGCAGCAAATAACCATGGAATAATCTGAAATCTCTAGAACTCAGAGATTGTGTGCTGTTGTTTGAAATCATTGAAAGATTTCTTTTTCCCTGTACTCTTTATGCTCAGCTTTTTCATTACCATAACAAAATTGCTAACGCAGGGAAGACCATTTTGATCCAGTAGTGTGACAGTTGTGCTCTGCTTTAAAACAGTCTTAAATTGTCTTAGTTTAGTATTTTTTTGAATTAGGCAAACAGTAGTATACCTACCAAATTATAGCATTACTGGCCAATTATTCTTTGGAGAAGCATCTCAGGATACTTGTCTTTTCTGCGGAGGACAGTGTAGCACAAGTCAGCAATTATTAATGGGAACAGAATGAGTCTGTGGTTAGGACAAGATGTTTGTCTTGGGTTCATCACCATGTTTTGTAAGATTGCAACACATAAACAGTGGTACTGCCATCTGTCTTGAATGCTAACCAGGGATCAGCCTTAAAATTAATGCAAAGGGAGAAATACCACTTTTTTGAGTCTCAGTTTTTTTGAGTCGTTGTTTAAGCCCAGGAAGGTTCACCTGATTCTGTGTTTTGTCAGACATTGCTGGTTATGGGAAGTGAACTTGAGGTTCTTTGAAGAAAGTTGCCAAGGGGCCTCTGTGTGCCCACATTTCAAAATCAGCCTGTTGGACTACTGATATGTGCAAACAGTTATCTCTAGAGAATTGGCTTTATGGAGGACCACAATGCTCTGCCAAATGACATTGTGTTTGGCAGAACAGTTTAAACAAATTATTTCTTTTGGAATTACGGCCAAAATAAATGGAATATTTAACAAAAGAGTTAAAGACACAATTTGTGCAAGACAAAGCATCTGACCAATTTCTGTGCTTTGCTTTAAACAAAAAAGCCTGTATCCTGTTGCTAAGAGACAATTTGAAATCTGATAGTCAACGGCAAAATATTATGTTTTATTCACATAATATGTTTTAGTAGGTATCTGATTATTCATTTTATTCAAGAATCATGTTCTCTGTGTGTTACATTCTATGGGTTTTTTTTTTCTAAAAAGCTCTATTTAGTCTAATAAGTCTAATTATAAATAGTAAATCAGCAGAAAATGTTATAAAAAGCAAAAATATTTAATTTTATATTTGTTCAGTATTATTTCTTATCTAAATTTTTTATAATAACTCTAATGTCACAACATTTTTCCTTTTCTCCTTTTTTTCCAAGTGCATCAGGTTACAAAAGCAAGCATTTCTTTGAAGCCTGATTGTGGTTTGTTAACGTTAACATCAAGTTAAAACTGTGGAAAACGGGCATAGTTACAGCTTGTGAAGGAAGTTCCAGTTGCTAGCAGCACTCACATTACTAGTGAAGTTCTCTCCATCATGTCTGACATAATTAGATGATTCATTTTAGTGTGTAATTCATTCTAACCGTACCCAGTTTCTGAAGGCCTTATAGCTAACTGAAAGGCATGTTCAGGGTATTAATGCCCCTCATTTCCATTAACACAGAGGCAGGAGAGCCCATCTGCTATCTCTGCCTCACACAGTGCACTTCCATTGTGGGGAAAGCAATCCTTGAAAGAAAGGGAAAAGGTGTGGGAAAAGGTGTTCAAATGCTGTAGACTCTGAGCTCTGCAACACAAAAGGCAATCATATGCTACTTGTATTTTTAAAAAAGTACACTTTCTTCTGCTGACTTTATATTACATCTTTATTCGACAATTTTTTTTTAATTTTAAAAGCTTGAGTAAGCATACATAAAGATAAAATGTCTTTTTGATATGTTTATATAAATTTTGAAATTTAGGCTTGTGCCACTAGATTGTTCTGTTCCAGAGATTTATCTTCTTTTCTGTTCTCTTTTTGCAATCTTCAACAAATATCCTTACATAGCTTTGTCTAATCTGGGTTTCCTGTCTATGGGAATTACAGTTTACAGCTTGCAGAAAATAGGAACCTCTCTGATTAGGGTTGTTCTCTTCCCCTGAGAAATACGTTTCTATTCTGTTCCAAAGAAATCCTGGAAAAACTTTTAATTCATTATCAGTCCATTCCTGCATTAGGTGGCAATAGGGATAAGGGGTAATATTATAGTAGAGAGTTGGTTTATGACAAGTATTATTTATTTAGGCAGCTAATTATTATTCAGTCTTGAAAACACACAGTTGAAAGGTGGAAGTTGTAGATGTTTGGCTTTGCAACAATCTAGTTTAATAAAGGCCTAAACAGAGGTTTGCAGTCTTAGAAAGCCAAATATATCAAAGACCTTCCTGTCACTGCAGTCCTCCAGCAACAGCAGGAAGTGATGCCCAGGATGTTTTCTTGAACATCCTAGGTGACCATTCTAAATGCAGACACTGGAGAGCTCTGAGGACAAAGGGAGTGCTGCATTGCCTGCCAGTATCTCTGTTAGAAGGGAGTAGTGAGAGAGAAGCAGGGAAGTTGCAGAACCGTAGTAAGTGCAGATTTCCTTGGGCTGGATGATAACCTATGTGCTCACTCAAAGTTGGAAAAAAACTAAGACCTTGGCCAACTTGGCTTTGAAAGAAATCACACACACAGGAGTGTTAGGCACTAACTTGCAAGCAAGTAATGGAAAAGATTGCCAGAAAACTCATCCCTACTACTAGACTTTGGATGAGGGAATGGCCAATATGGTGGACTGTGCAAATAAGCTTTTTTGTTTTGTATACACTAAATCTTCATACAGGATTCTAGAACATGAGACTACGAGACAGTGAAAGTACTATTTCCACAGAAAAGGCAGAGAAGGTTAGTGTTAGGCTTAAGTTAACCTAGAAATCTGGGCAAAGAAAAAGCAAGTATCATCTTACATGGTATCTAAATAGTAATTCATAATGTTAGCAGCTTAACACTTCTTTCTAGTTTGTCAGATTTTTCCTGCAAAATGATGAAATTCTGCCCCTGCGGTTTGTAATTTTAAATGTTTAGAATTTTTTTTAAAAGTAAATTGTGGAGATTTTTTTTTTATAATATGACATGTAAGGTCCATCTTGGCCTATTCATATGAGATTTTTTTTCTTTTCCTTGATGTATCTGACCCTATAATCTCGGGGGCTATACTCCGAAAGCCCTCGGTTTATTAGGGCGATACAAGGATGAGGAACAAAAGGACGCTCAATTCTTTCTGCTGAATTCTGTTTAATCCANAGTGTGGGGGAAATACAGCTACTTAGTGCAACCTTTATATAAACCCAGTGCAACTAGAGAACCCCGTGTAAACATCAGATATAGTTCACCACAACACCTTGAATAATGAATTTTGTATTTGTATATTATTATATGTACTTGTATTTTCCTAGTTTAAAAGCTTGAACTGTAATTCTCACAGTTATTCTGTGTTTTCAATTCTAGGTTACTACTTCTTGCTAGGCAGTTCTGACCATTATTATAAAATCTGTGTTCAGTCTGTTTTATTTTATAAAGGAAAATATCACCTTTTTCAGCAGCACAAACACATGCGGTGTAAAATGTTATAGAAGAAGTAGCCCTTCATAGATAGAGATTTTTTTGTACACACATTCCAAACAGTTTAATAAAAAATATTCTGAGTTGAACTCGCTTTTTTAGTTGTCTTTTTGTAGAATTTACTTTGTAGATCTTTCAGAAAACTGGGCACAACCCAGTGGAATGAGTATGTCTTGATGCAAATGTAAGCCATCTTTTCAGTTTTCTCTAGATGGAAGTTTTGTTCCTTCTTAGAAAACACCATGATGAGATTTTTAAATGACAAGTGGAGGATAAATTACTCTAATGACAAGTGGAGGATAAATTACTGTCTCCTGATTTCAGTCCAGACATTTAAACAGAGATGGTTACTGATTCTGCTCAGAAAATTGTTCCAATGCAAACAGGTGTGGGGGGTTGGGGTGTTGTCCGTTTCGTTCTCTTTACCTATAGAATTTTGTCCCATTTGTTGCGGTGGAATCTGATGGCCGATACTTATATGTATTTGCAAGACAAAAAGACTTGCTGGGCGCAGGGGGAAGGGCCAGGCAAAGGGAGGTGGGGGGGCAGCAGGGAAATCATCATCTCGCTCTGTGGCTGGAGCGGACGACACACTGAGCTGTGGTTGCTTGGAAAAGGAGTTCGCCATAACCCAGGAGCTTCTTTTTCCTGCTGCTGCTTCTGCTCGCCCCGCTGGGACGCCCTGCTGAGGCTGCGGGAAGAACGGTGACCCATCTCATCCATCCCTGCACCAGAATTCCTGCATTCCATCTCAGAGTTCCTCCCTTTTCCTCAGAGGGCCCATCAGAGCCATCTACGACTACAGACTGCCTACGGGGTTCGTGAAGCAAGGCTTTTCCCATCCTTCTCCCTGGCTTTGCCGCAGGGGTCCCTGACTTTTTTTCTTTGTAGTTGTTGTTGTTAATACTGTAGTTATTGTTCATTTGTTTCTTGTTATACTCATTAGTAAAGGACTGTTATTCCTCCCTCTTGCCTGAAGGCCACTTAATTCAGAGGGAGGGGGGGTTTCTAAGGGAGGCACCTGCCTTCCCCAGCAGATACCTGTCTTCAGCCCAAGACAACAGGTCAATGCTGTGCAGTCTGGTTTTGGTGGGACCATGCCATTCAAAGGCAGGGCTATTATGGAACAGAAATGATCTTTCAAGACTCAGTGCTTTATTGAGATTTCAGTGAGAATTAATGATAGGCATTTAAGCTTTTTTATTTCCTCCATAATGTAATATATTTTAAATTTTCACTAGCCCACTTATTTCACTGTGAGTTTTCAGGCTGTGAGATCAGTTAAATCTAAAAAGGTAAGTTGATAGCATTTAAGAAGTACACCACTCATTCTTTTCAGCTAAAAACTGTGAGGACGGGCAACCTCCCCGCCTTAATGAGCAACATCCACTGCCATAGTTTGTGGTTTACTGCAGTCTCTCTTCAGGAACTCTCTGTAGGTGTCCCATCTGTCTCAAGCCTTTATAGTTTAGAAGCCATTAGCAACATACAAGGTGACCTGTAAGATCCCTGCTAGCCCAACCCATTCTGTGATTCTATGAACCTAATGTTTTGGATCATGTAAGTAACTGTTTCTTGAGCTTGTCTTTTTTTACAGATTACAGAGATACCAAGATTGTGTAGAAGGGACTTGTTCTGGAGTGATATTGAATCTTTGAGTATTGAATGATCACAGACAGTAATTCCAGGGGGAGGGGAACACTGCTGGTGTTAGCACAGATAATCCCACTGGGAACACAATTTAGGAACCAAATACTCTTCTGAGTCTCTGTTTAGTCATTTTAGTTATGAAGATATTCTTTGAAGTTACAGCAGCAGAAACATGAAAGCAGATGCTGCAACATTAGGAAAAGTTTACTCATTGCTACGGGACGTGAATTCCAACTCCTTCATACAGTGAGCAGTTTTCTTTGGGGTTGTTTTCTGGTTGTATCAGTAAGCCTAAAAGGTATTATGATTCCTGTGTCCCAAGACCATGAAATGAAGAAAGGCATTGGGACCACTGTTAGTTGGTGTCTTGCTTTTGAAAGACAG
>VXBU01015750.1:98704-128789 GCA_013400315.1 Bombycilla garrulus | reverse complement strand
AAAAACATCTGAAGCATCTGGTGAATCTGTAGAATATTCCTAAAAGCCTTCTCTCAGCAGGACACATAATTGCCAAATTTTTCAGTGAGAATGGTTCAAACTCAATTCCCCAGTGTCATTAACAAGGTATTTTGTATTTGTGTATCAGAGGATACACATATATATTCAAATATAACTGAAAATAGGGAGTGACTGATTTAGGCTTGTATAATCTTTCACGAGCTTCCAAAGAAGTCCTACTTGATAACAAAAGAAATGACACACCACTTGTTTTTTACCTCTTCCTTCAGATGGCTGTCCACCATCTTACATACATTAAGGATGTATCAGTACTTCAGCAGTTACCCATTCTGTTTGGTTTTTTTTTGAAACCAAAGTATTTCAGAGAGAGACGCACCCTCTGAAGCATTATTACATTGGAACCCTTTGTCTGGGGCTATGTTTACTAACCTCAGTACTTGATTTGTCAGCAGCAGCAACAACACTCGCACCAGCTGTGCCTGTTCCAGCAGTTGCACCAGCCACTGCGGACATCTCCTTTGACTTTTGCTGGAGAAGAAAAAGAGAAAAATTAAGAGACAGTTTGTTGCAATGTTAAAAGGGAGACAAAACAAAGTAAAACATCCTGTGCTGAGGCTGTGCACTGTTTTTTGGACTCAGCAAATGGCTGGTGCAAATGCACATCAAGCAGAGGCATGGGCAGGGTGAGCTACCACCATAAAAGCTCTGTGACCAGTGGGATTCAGCTGTGGGAAATTAAGCTTTCTATTTTAAGCAATCTACCACCTTCTTTTACTCTGCCAGTGAAAGAACTCTGCAGGGCAAGAAAGACTTCGAGACCCCTTCCAAGTCTCTTCGGAAAGCTGTCATTTATTCCTGGTAGCTCTCAAAGCACCATTAAGCTCCAGCTGCAAAAGGTGCTCAGGTAGGTGTGGTGAAAGCTGCTGCAGGCAAGGAGATGGAGGGGCAACACCACCACACAAAATGTAGACTTCTACATTACTGACACCCCCATTTACTGCCAAAAATAAGTGTTTTGTAGCAGAGCTGGAGGAGCCCTTTGTGTTACCCTGGCCTTGTCACCAGACACATGCACACTAGCAGATCAAAACATCCATGTCCTGATGCTACCACATGCTTTTCCTTCACAGTTTTTCTCCATTTACCCTGTGGAAATGACCCCTCCTCAGCTTTTTTCCCCAACCTTCCTCACTTCGTTTTTTTTCAGAGCCTTGCGTTCAGGGCTGACCTGCTACACTTGGAGCCAAAGTTGCATTGAAGGAGCAAGGGAAGAGCCTGATAAAGAACCAATGACAGCTGTGTAGCTACAAGGAACTTAAAAAAAACTGAGAGAAAAACAGAAGAGCTCCAAAAAGACAGGAAGAGGCCTCAGACTGTGATGTTCTTCATGTCATTTGCTTGGCCAACAGCTTATCTGCACTGTGATTTTTGGGGGCCCAGAAGTCTCACTCAACAATATTTAGCTAAAGCATCCATCCTGATGTGGATTCCTAACATCCCGCCAATAAAATAACAAAAATTTGTTTAAATAATAAAAAGTGGTTGTTGCTTCTATGATACCTTTGCCGTCTCTGTGGAGGTTGCTGGTGGAGGCTGGTCAGCCTGGGTTGTAGTTACTTTTCCTGTGTCGTTTGGTTTAGAAGCTGTTGACACAGTAGGTGTGGTTTGTTTTTTTCCCTGTGTAGAGATAAACTTTTATTACTAGATATGTAGGGCTGCCTTTTTGTTTTTTCAAACTATTTTTTAAGTGAAAGCCAGAAGTAAAATACCAGAATGAACCCTCATTAAAAAGTTCAGAGAGAGACAGCAAGAGAGAGGTAGAAATTATACAACTTACATCGCTGACTTCCTTTTGCTTCTCCTCAGACAGCTGTTTATTTTGAGAGTCTGTTGGCTGTCATAAAATAACAAATTGAGATAATTTACCATTTCTACCACTCCGTGCTACAGAACATGATCCATGCTAGTCCAAACAAGCACAAGTCAGATCTAAAGATGGTTAACAGGACATTTCTTGGGCTGTCCTGAAGTTTATGCACAGGTATGTCATTGATCCCACAGCAGTTTCATGTGACACAGAAACAGCCAAGAGTTCAACCATTTTTTTCAAAGTTAGTAAAAGGCCGAAGTGCAGCAACTCTGCAAAGGTGAAAGGTAAGTATTTACCTTGTCTGACTGGGTGTTTTTTTCAGATCCTGCTTTGGATGTTGGTGCAGACTGAAATATAAATGACATTTATGCAGAGATTAATAAGCATGGCTATTTGCAGAGGATCAGATTATGTAAAGAAGAATATCAGACAGGTTCACACATGCTGCCTAACTACTACACACTAATCTTGTAGTTCACAACATCCTAACACAGGCTGCCAGTACGGCACTCAAATGTGCGCAAACATCCACACACAGATACACTCATTCCTCACGTGGGGGACTGAGAGGGAAAGATATTAAAAGATAGTAAGCAATTTGATACCAAACCCGAATTGCCACCAGCAATTTCTGAAATAGCCTCAAATATTATTTAATTAATTATTTTCCACTAATTTATCAATAAAATAATTATCAATGTAAAGTAAGTAATTATAAAAATACACATAATTCTGATGGAAAAGACGTTATTTACTTAGATTCAACAGGATGTATACAGGGTGGGAGATGTTCAGTTAATATACTATACACAGCAGAAATTTTTGATTTTTCCTCTCCTCTGTAACCTCCTAATGATCTTATTTTATAACAGAGCTGGACAACCTGGCTAGGATAGTACTACATGACTGCACTTCCAGGTTTTACACCTGAAAATCTTCTGTAGCCATGCCACAAAATCAATTCCTGTGATTCATTCAGTCAAAGTACAGTAAACAATATATTATAACAGTAAGAACTAAAACGGAAAAATTAAAGAATTTTATGTTTCTTGAGAAGAAAGAAACCCAGACTCCTCACCATGTTTTTCTTCCTTTTCTTTCTTGCTACTTCAACTATGAGCAACACAAAAAGAGACTTTCATCTGCCAACATTCATTACCACTTAGAATCACCCAGTTTCCTGACCACACAGAGAAATTTGCTACATTTGTTATGCAAGTCTTCACACCCTCACACTGAACTCCAGACACTTGGCTGGGAAATCCTGAGCACACATTAAATACAGATGCTTGGGCATAATCCTGGCAAAGGTCTCGAAGCTTTGAGGGACACACCTCCACACACAAGTGGGGAAATATTGATGGAGAGGGAGAAGCAAAAATACTCAAAGTGAGAAAAATATATTAAAAATAAATATTACAAAAAAAAAAAAAATCATCACCTAAGATTGCAGATTCCCACCCTCTTCCCAAATTCCCTGCTTTGTATTTTGTCTTGAGGCCCAAAACCTGAATAAAGCAGAGCAACTCTCAGTTTCAGTCATGCTTTATATGTTCCCACTTGTGTGTGTCCTTATTACATTACCACTGTTAACTCAAAGACACACATACATTTTTGTATATGTACACTCAATAATCCTGTAATGAAAGTATAATCCAAAATTTTCCTAGTTTTTAAGGTAAATTAGGGTTGGGTGTGTTTCTGTAACATCTATAGGAAAGAGTCAAGCAGACATGAGGTAAGCAGCAAGATACAAAAAATGTAACAGAAGTGCAAAGATGATGTACAAAAAATACAGAGTTTGAATTTTCTTGCTCTGGGACTATGGCCTGCTCAGGATTCTAACTACCCTGCTGTCAGAGCACAAATTCAGGTTTTTCTCATCTGCCTTTCAAAATAAGACTAAACACACCTTATTTTTGCAGGACCATAAAATACATGTACTTGCACTTCTGCCTATACCCATCAACACCTGTACAGATTATTGAATACAAATTCTCAACACGCCAAGCCAGCTATGAACAACTGCAAGTCCTCTTTTCTACACTGTAAATATTATTTTACTGAATACTATTTGCACCGCCTCTGTGAGATACGCATCATCCACTACCCTTTTATAATGTTTAAAATATGCAGAATTGCCCATACTATAAATTTATGCTTAGTGATGCTGAAGAATAAATGGACCCATATGGTGAAGGATTTGATTCAAGACTTGCACACAAAAGCATGCTGAGGCCACAAAAAAAACACACGGTTATAAACACCTGCTCACACACATAGACACATCCACCTAGATACACTTTTAGCAATTACAAAGTTCAAATCTAATTTTAAAAAAATGAAACAAGAAAACTGGTAATCAAGCCAACAATTTAAGTATGAGACTATCCATTCAGAGGAATTGTTCAGCCATCCTATAAACAGAATCAGTTGTGGGCAGCCACCGACTGAAGCCATGGAATCAGCTGATGGCGTGCACTGAATTCCTATGGAGAAAAAGATGTTCCACTTCCCCTTCAGCTGTCTACTTCCACCTGCACTGTGCCAGGATCTGAACTAACTGAAAATTGATCTGGAAGTGAAAAATAACACTTTTTCACCAATTCCCTGGTTCACTGTGCAGTTGCACAAACATGTGTCTGTGCAGAAGGAAGGTGGCTGAAGGAGATGTGTTTGTGACAGTAACAGTGGCAGCACCCTGTTTCCTTCAATGCTGCAAAATCCAAAGGGTGCTGGCATGTCACCTTGTCCTCCAAACTGTCCACCTAACCCCAGGCTTTGACCACGGAACAAGAAATTCCACATTCATTTCTCTGCTACAGTGAACTCAGGGCTTTTTTGGAGAGGCACAATGCTGAGGGTTCATTAGAGGCACAGGATATGCACACTGAGAACTGAAGGTTAAGGAGTGGTCCAGAGCATGTTTAAGAGCAGTGACACACTAGAGAGACTTCAGGAAGAACAAACGAGATGTGGTTATAGCAGGCAGTTGGGAAAGATCTGTTAATTTGCAAGAAATTTAGGACTAGAAATTGAAGTGACTCAGCAACCTTACTTCTTTTCAAAGACATCTACTGTCAAAAATGCAAATGACTTGTTTAATCCAGCAGGAGCAAGACATTAATAATGCAACAGACATTAAAATAAAACATTAATTATGTTACACATGCAAATGCAGGCCATTGTTCCAAAGGGATTTGTGTTTACCAGACTTACAGTGTTGAAGCATGCCTCTGCTACTCTATTTATGGCTCATTTACCACACTCTTCTGAGAGTTGTTTTAAATGTCAAGAGAAAGACCATGGTTGCCTGGGTTAGACCATACGGAGAACCACAGCATTAATGAACATGACACAAATGAGTTTGCCCCAAAACACAACAGGGAGGAGAAACCAGAGGCTGGCAGATGCCTTCATTTGTGAGTAGTGATGGTGGTGTATAAATTGAAAATTTGTTTAATTGCCATTCAGCTCTTAGATGTACATGTGCATGGAGGAAAAGGGTTTTAAAAGGCTGAGGGGCATGTAACGGCCAAGTTCAAATGTAGAGATGGAGATCCAGGGCAGAATGACCAGAGACAAGAGGGAAAGGTCACAAAGAAACTTCCCATTTGATAAATGGAAAACAAAATATCACTGTGAAGGTAACCAAACCTCAGCTCTGACTGTGCCAACATGCTGTTGGTGCTCAAAAGCTGCCTGGCAGGGCCTCCAGCAGTAGCATTTACCTGCAGAGCTGGCTCTGCCTGCACCAGAGCACCTGCAGAGACATCTCCCACCCTCACCCCTGCACACATCACTTGACTGACATTTACAAAGGTGCAGGCAGCCCGAGCCTTTACCACCACACGAGTCCCTGCCGGCCTGCTCTGGCATCCAGCTTTTGTTGTTTTTGCTGTGATGGTTGTGGAAAATGGAAGAGGTGGGGGGGGGGGAGAACCTTTAATAATTTGTTTAAACAACACATGTAACTCCTGTTAGGCAACGTGAGGATGATGACTCTCTCCTAACAAGCCAAGGACAGGACTGATGACACAGCCCTGACACTGAGGAAGGCCCAGTCATAAAACAAGACAGAACAAGCGTGAAGGGGAAAGCCAGGGGAGCTGTCAGACAAATACAGGAGATTAACAAGAAGATGCAACTGTATGTACAGAGAAAGCTGAAGCTCATCCTGGATTTGCTGAGTATGTGAAAAATCATCAGCAGGTAAAATAACCCTGCAGTTACACTGGGGGGAGCTATACACATGTCACAAAACACAACTGCGTTAAAGTTAAGCATTGTAAATTATTTTCTTTTTATTGCTGTTGTAAAAACCTCTGGTTGCTTTGAATTTCAGGTATTTTTTTTTTCCAGAGAAAACTAAGCTAGAGATAAGAAATACAGGTAAAGGTGCTCAGTATCAAAGTGTTAAAAAGGAAATCTCATGGCTTCATATATGTGCCATGTAAGCATGATTTTCTTCCAAAATTCTTACCCTAGTTTCAGATGGCTTCATAATTGGTGGTTTTGANTTTTGTAATAAATACTTCTATTATTAAGCAAGCATAAAAAATCTGAATTCACATATTATCCAGATGAAAATTAGGAGTAAATTATTTCTGAAAATTAGTGTTACTATTTCAGATCTTTTTCCTGGCCTGTATTTCTGCAGTACAAATATGTAGAATTTTGACAGTTTGATGATGCTCACAAACCTTCTTTAAACAGTATTTTTTTCTCCTCTGACATGTACCAACAGCACATTTTCCATCAAGTATCAAGACAAACTCAAATCCTGCTCTCACACTGAAGCACAAATACTTACTTTGTAGGATTCATGCATGTTTCTTTTTCATTTTTTAAACAAAAAATATGCCTCTGGGTTTACTGGTTTGTAACAGAAAATATTTAATACTAAAGCATCAAATTCAAATATGTCGAGATAAAAAGGAGTAGTTAACATGTAAGCAAACACGTCTCCCCCAATGTTTCTACATATCACCTGACGTTTTTGGAACTCCAGAAAGGACATGGTCCGTCCTCCTGGCTTCAGGGATGTCAGTCCAAAAACACCATGGTATGCTTCTGTTGTGGTTGTATCAAGCTTCAAAGCCCAGAACATTCCAGTTGTCTCATCAATACTTTATAAAGAAGTAATAGTACTCCTCTATTCCTGCCCCATGCTCCTCTGCTTAAAGGTGTATTTTTTACTTTTGCATATGCTCAAAGCTCTCTTCTATGATTCCATGATTTGCACACATTCATAGGTCACATTTAAATCTACAGCACAATTTATCAATATTTTTCTCTTCTCTTCCATTTTTCTTTTGTCTCTGTTGACCATGCCACTTGAAGTATAAAAACACACACACAGTTTGAATGAAACACCCCAGGGCGACTTCTTACTTCCTCATGGAAAAATTTTTAATTTCCCTAACTTTTTGCAGCACAAGCACTTCTCAGCAATAAGAGATGAGCTGTACAGAATTTAAAATGCACACTATGATGACAACAGTGTGGTCTCCCCACCACCTTAGTTGGTGTCTCACACACCCCAGTGAGAGGTTTGACTGTTCTAAATACATATTGTAGAGAATCTGCAGCTGTCACACTGCAGAAAAGTAAGCAAATAATACCTGCTTCCATATACCTACAGATTAACTACTTTATAGATGGGCGCTTTTGCATGGGTGGAGACACACATAGGAATGTACAGAGCCTCCTACATCAGGGCAGAGAACGAAAGTTTTTAATAACCTTTTAACTATTTCCACTACCACCATCAGGTAGCCTGCTGGGAACATGGTATTTTTCCTAATTTGCTCTATAACAGTTCTTCCTCTCCTTTTCTTTCTTCCGCAAGAAATTAATCTGAATTCCTTCTGCATGACTAACAAGCAGGTATCTGCTCTACACCTTTGTATTAATCACCATAGTCCCTGTCTGTTTAATAATAAAAACATTTATCTGAGCCCTTCTCTCTTCCAGCCCTCAGAAAACTCCTACCAAGCCACTATCTTAAAATGAACTGAAAAATACTTTTTTCCCCATCTCCCAGCACAGCAGCAACCTTCACAACTTGCAGGAATGAGTGAAAACCTCCCAAAACTCCAGCTGCTTCCTCCTGCCCTCTCCAGCTGGAGGGCAGTGACCAGCAGGACAAAAAAGGTGAAGAATGGGGGTGAAGAGAGGTGACTCATGGACAAAGAGGAGCAGTCTGAAAACAGAAAACAGCTCAAGGCACAGTTACTGACCAGTGGCTATGGAGGACACCAAGCCATCCTCCCTGGGGACACTCAGGGTTAACTCAGGAGGACAAAGCCCTGAGGAGCCAGAGGAGAAAAGCAGGACAGATGGGAAGAGCACAGGGACCACTGCGGAGCACCTTGCTTCACTTCCCTCACTTCCTGCTCAACTTCGACAGTAAAGGCCCACAATTTTCCACTCACTCCCAAAAAGAGCCACTCTGGAGGAGAAGCAGGGTTCATGTTTTCCCAGCTCTTCAGCCAGTGGGGTCTGCAGCCAGACTGACAACACCAAGAGGCTGCTGAGCTCCAACCCCTCTGGCTGGTCTGGCCACTACTGTACCACCTTGTCCTCACCAGCCTGGCTCCGGGATCAACCTCTTACCACACATTGCTCTGGTGCTCCTGTCCCCAAGACCCTGCCAGCTGTGCCCAGATGTTTCTGCCACACCTCGCAGAGGGGCTGCAGAAGGCGTGAAACCACACAGGGACTTGTGTCAGGCGTGGAGGTAAATACTGAAGTGCTGCCTGGCAACCTGGCAACAAGAACCTCCTGACGCAGAGCTGCCGTGCGGCAGCGGCACACCCTGCGCACACTCCGATGTGGTCAGCCCAACACCCCATCACAGGAAGGCTGGGGTGTCAAACAGCGAGGGTTTAACCAGACTGGGGGCACAGAAAGTCAGGAGATGCTGCAAAGTGTCCTCTGAGCTGTCAGGGAACCTTGGAGGGCTGAGCCGGAGGGGAGAGCCAGCGTCATCAGGGCTGGTTCCCTTTTCCTGCAGCTGCAGCCCTGTGGGTCCTGGCTGAAACCAGGAATGGGTTCTGGAGGGTGCTGTGTCAGCCCTGGCACCTGTGAGTGAGGTGCAGGAGGGAGCCTGGGTGACAGCTAACACACAGCTCTTGTGTGAGCTGGGAGGCAAATCCACAGCATGGCATCCAGGACCACTGACAGCCTACCAGGAGCTGCTCCCCGCCTGAGACTCCCGAGACCACCACAGCAGGGACCTGACATAGGGAAGAGGTCACAGAACAGCACTGATTAAGCAAAGACTGATGCCTGTTAATTACCCCACCCTGCCAGCAGAGCTGCTGGGTGACCTGCAGTGGGGTAATTAACAGGGATCAGTCTTTGCACTGACCCCTTTGATCAGCTGACCAAAGGGCCTCAGGTGCTCTTGACTTAGAGGATGGCTTTCCAGGAAGGGCTCATGAAGAGATCTGGCATTTAATTTGATAGAGCTAAGAGAAGGAATACCCTTGGAAACTAATTTGTCAAGTTAGCAGGGCATAGTATTCATGCTATGTTTGAAAGAGAACTGTCACAGAAGCCAAGCAGTGGGTTAGCAAAACAAAACAAAACAAAATAAAAGAATCAAAAATTGCTTATCTGGTCTCACTATGAGTATCACAGGAATCTGCATGAAAAATATTGGCTACAACATCAAAATAAAAAAATTTAGCATCTCAGAGATTTGGATGCAGATGCCCTCTGGAAAAATAAAACAACAAGGAGAAGAGATCCATGAGTGCTCTTGGTTTCACAGTACTAAAAATCACTGAAACTACCCCAAGTGTACCGAGAGCTAATGTCAGCTGAAATTATAAATTCTGGAAATTCCCGATTCATCAGGCTGAGGAAGGTCAGCCTCAGAAAGGGGCACAATGCACCAGGTGGAGACCTTCAAAACCAGAAGAGACACTGCAAACATTTACCAAGCAACCCATACAGAAATGCTGAGATGACAACAAGAGGATAAATAAAAATTAACAATAATAAAGCAACAAACCTCCAGAGGAGGACACACTGTCACTGCAACTTTTCACTTTACTTGAGGTGACCTCTTCATAAAAAAAATGGGGAAATTGGCCTGTAACACTGGGTTACAATCTCGCTTTCTGACAGCTGAATGAAACAGAACTCCTGATCTCTGACTCTGGTGGTAGGTTGATGGCAGCAACACAAAAACCCAAAACAACACCAAACCCTTCTAGACAGGCAGCAATACTGACAAAAACATGCAAAGGCCATAATATTACAGACTGAGATTCTCTTCTACCAAAAACAAACAAGGGAAGAGGTATCTTGAGAAAAGTAATCTGTTGCTGTGACAACATAAATATAAATGCAAAATGTAACTTCCAACCTCTTTGGCTTGAGCTTCTCTAGGTCAAGTGCTAGAACAATCTTCACCATCACACTGCAGCAGCGATGAATATTGAAAAATATGAGGATATGTTTAGGGGGAAAAAATTAAGAAAAAGTATGTATGAGGGACTTAGTGGTGGGAAAAGGTGAGTCAGCATCTGATGCTTTGTACTGTGGTCAGGGCCCCAAAAAAATGGGAAACAAAGAAGAAAGTGATTCAGCCTTTAATAAGTAATCTTTCAGATCTGTGCTCAGAGATCTTTCCTCTGGAGAGAAGAGTCACTCTGAGGCAAAGGCTACCTGGAAAAATCAGGCCACTCCAGCTCTAGCAGCCTTTAGGAGAGCTGGTATAAACACTTCTTGAGTGATCTAGCTGAACTCAGTCTAGAACAGAGGACTGAAGAGCTACCCAGGTTCTCTTGTGGGCTAATACCCATTCAGTACAACTGAGCTGGGACTGCTTCTCAAGCTTAGAGCTCACCATACCTATGATTTCACAGCTACTAATTCACGGGGTGTGTAATGCAAGGGAAAATCTAATCTACCTAACCATGAGTGGCTGCTTCTTTCCATGAATGGCCCCGATACTGAGCTTTAATTAATGCTGCTTGTAAGATGTGGGCAGCAAAAGCTCTTCAGAGAGCCATTGTGAAAAGTAATGGGTTATTTCGCTGAAGTGTGAAATGCCATCTGAGCTGTTAAGATGTTAAACCTCTAGCTTGCTTTGACGGTGTGTGGCAAGGGCTATGCTGCCCTCCCTGGACACACGTACAGGAGGCAGAAGGTGGGACAGGGATAGCACCAAGAGGATGTGTGTGCACATGCACAAATAAATACATAAATCTATAAACATGTATATTTAAAGCTACACAGTATCTCAGACATGCAGTGACTCAAAATGGGAAAAAAAGATTAAGCATTAACTCTTTATATATCTTTTATTTTTACAGTAACTGTAATAACTGAGTTAAAAAAATTACAACTTTGATGCTCCTGTGTTGCTCTCCTTCCTAAGCGATTCTGGAAATATCCTACTATTTTGCAACTGCTGCTCTTATATGCAGATTCACTATTATATTTTTTAGAAAAACGGCAGCTTTTTAAGAGAAAGATAAAAACCTTCACAACAACCATGAAAGCAATATTCTTCTTAAGATTTCAAGCTCTCACTTAATTTTCTGGAGGCTTAACATTAAGAACCTAATGAAATGGAAGAGCAGGATGCAGGTTTCCAGTCAGTACCTGTGTATTACTCAGACACTGGTGCAGTTGTGTGGTCCTGTTGTAACGAGTTTCTCTGCAGAAGTGATGAGAACTATTTCCAAATTATTTACGCTGCAATTTCTGATGGCTGACTTCGCCCACGTGTAAGTCCCCTTTCATTTCAAAAGCCCAGTGTCATCACTGGAACTCACCAACATAGCACGTTACAAACAATGCCACATGGCCCTGCCAGCCACTGAGGGCAGGTGGGGGGGGGAAAAATCCTTGGAGCGCAGTTCCAGTTACTTTATGTTGCTCCAATCCAATTTAATCTAAAACTCTTTGCTAAAGTTGTCATATTGGTTCTAAAATTCATGCTACTGTAGTTCAATTCATCAGTATACCTGGTTTTAAATACCTGTCTTTGAAAAAAACAAAACCCAATGAGAAGAAACCCTTTCTCTAGACATGCTTCCTTGTGCTTTCAGCATTCATAAACTCAGCTGGTGGGAATATAACTGAAAAATATGTAGAATCTATTACTATCATTATAGTTCAAATTTCTGCAACTACTACTGTGGAAAAGAGTAACTCTATAATTTCATTATTCTGCCATTTTCTTACCACACAGAACAAGCATTTGCAACAATTATTAATCTATACCCAGAAGCAAGATCAACCACCATTTAGAGATGGTAAAAGACACAGTTTTTCTAAGGAACTGGTTTGAAACAGGAGATTGAGGTGCTGATTAACTTGCAAAGACTCTTACATCCTCAGGTGCTGCTAAATTTATTGATGACCACGGAACATTGAGCCACACAACCTCCATTACACAGACTCACTGGTTTCTTCATTGGAATATTGGAATAAAACTTCTGCCATTCTGACACAGAGATGAAACTCTTCAACAATTCACTACTGAATTTCATGCATCAGCTAAAGCTGGTTAACCACACTATTCAAATTTAATGCAACAGGTTTTTAAACAATTGTTTTAGAGACAGCCTACTTGCATTTGAATTTGGTCACATTAATAAAATGTTATCAGACAAATCAGTGAGTAAGATCAGTATTCTATTTACCACAGTGTAGAACAAGGCTTCACACCTCCTAGAAACTGCCAAACCACCTTTAGATGAAACATCTGTTTTAAGTTGTCTGGATTGAAGCAACCTAATTCAAATCCAAGGCTTAATACTGGCATGTTTGTTTTTCTTTATTTTAGCAGCTGTTAAGACTCTGAAACAGCTTCATCCTGGAACAATACACAACTGAGGCCAGCAAATGACAATTCACTTTGAGTATTTTTTGGTACTATTTGACTCTTTCTTTAACTTCCAGCACCTCAGTTTATGCTCACTTACATGCAGGAAGTTAAGATTATCAAAAAATTTATAACTATCCCACAGCTGATGGAAAGAAACTGTGCCTGTTTCCTTCTTTTGGAAGCAGAGGAAAAGAGTTTTCCAGTTGATCACAGGTCATGCACAGTACCTATACAGCAAGAACTTTACATACTCACAGTTCAATTTGTGGCCATAAGGAATTACGTAGGCTCCAGTATGCAGCTTGGCTTATTGCTTTAAAGGCTTTACTATATAAAAAGGCAATTTCTATTTAATGTCCTCCCATGATAGTGAAAGTGATCTGGAAACAAAGTCAGTATACTCCAAGCAGGGTAACAGACTTCATGCCTTCACATTCTGTGTGTCTGCAAACAGACCACTTCAGTATCTCAAGCTGCACAATCCTTTTTTTCTTTTAAATTAATCAACAATCAGCTTTAAATTTCCCATTCTTATTTCTCCTTAAAGCATGCTCTTCAATTGCCTCCTCCTGGAAACTTCCTGTTTCTGTGACAATAAATTCTACAAACAGGCACGCACTGAAATTTCACTTTCATTCAGTCATACTCAGATATTAGAAGCAGTGCCCCAGTCCTGTCAAGCCTCTTCTCAGGTTCCCACTCTGCACAGGAGAGGATTACAGTAATGTATGAGCTGGTGAAATGAGCTCTCCTGTCTGCAGTGACCAGCTGCAGCTCAAAAAATCCTCCTTTCAGTTCTGCCTCATGTGAGCATTTAGCATTCGGCTGCAACTTCTCCAGCCAACTGTTTCAATTTTCTGTGTGCTGCTTCAAACATCAGAACATTCCACAGTTGACTGCAGCATCAAACTGCAGGCTGACAAATAAACGCCAGGAAAACAAGAGATTAGGTGCCAGCCACATGCCACGCAAATCCTGCTGAGCTCAGCTAGGGTTTGTGTCACTTGGTCTGCAGTGTCACGCACCACCCTGTTCTGCAGAGCTGGGATGCAAAGGGGAATCACAAACAGAAGCAGGGGTTCACAAATGGAACCAGTGCTCTCTAAAGGGGCATTGGACAAGACACTAAAGTTACGTAAAAGACAGCTTCACCTTGAGGCTTAGAAGTCTCTGAGGTTAGGAACTCGATTACTTCTACTGCAACAATCACACCAGGCAATACCCAATGTGAGAGCAGCACTTGGAACAGGGAGTTTGTTTTTTACTCCCAGAATGCAGAGAAAGTGGAAAGAAAAAGTTAGTCATTAGTAGCTGTATGGACTGACACACACATGGAGAACACAGGGGAATAAATAAAAACCACCAGGTCAAGGAATCTTAATAGAACTTGGCTGTTAAGGTATCATCTAAGGGCAATGGTGCATAGCCAGGGGTGATTGTGGTATGTTGCTCAGCTTTGTTCTTAAACCATTTTAGAAAATTTCAACATTGTTTTATTATTCCCACTTAAGAAGAGGCAGATTGGGGCACTTTTTGCTTCAGCATTGGCTTCAACTCAAAACCACTTCAGAAAGGCCTTCAGCACGCTCTGGAGCAGTAACTGCATTATGGTTCAGTTAAAAAAATATGAAATCTCCACTTTGGTGAGGTTTTATCCTGACCTCACAGGGGTCTTCCCTCCTGGGATCAAAAATGTTCATTTTCAAGTTGGTTCCAGCACTTGTGCTGAGCTTGGCATAAAGACAGGCACAGACCTTCTTCCATACAACCAGCAGGGTTTCTGAGCCTTCAGGAGCTCCCAAAGAGTGCTGAAGGCCACCACCCTCTCCCTGCCTCCCTGCCAGGCTCTCATTTGGGCAGAAGAGACTCTGGACAAAGCCCCAAAACATTAATGAACACAAGCATCCTCCTCCCAGGGAAACAAAGGGCAGAAATGGTGACAGTGGAGAGGCTGGAAACCAATTCAGTGAAAAAAAGAGTTCCTTTGCTTTCTGGAGGTAGAGGCTTCTCCTCTACCCCCACTCCCAGTCTTCCAGGAGCCACCAGGGCAGCACAGCCTGGCCCAGAATACAAACTAGGAGTATCTCCCTAATGTGCAAAGTTGTACAACCACAGCCGTGAGGAAAAGCAGGTCATAGAGCTGATTTCTGCAACTCCAAGATCAGAAACAGAATTTTCTGCAAGCTCTACATACTTTATACACCTAACCACTCAAAGGAAACAAAAAACACCCAAAACCCCAAAAAACTTCTTAAACCCAAAACCAAAAAAGCATTGTGTTTTTATAAAAGACTGAGTGTAGCAAATATTAGTCTAGAAAAGAGAATGTCTGATGTAAAACAAGTTATTATAAGTTGTTTTATATAAATCTAAAAAATACAACATTGAGGAAACTAGTTACCAAGAAAACCAAACAGATCAAGAACTCAGCAGAGGTGTCTGCAATGTTTAAAAATTCTGGGCTATTTCATACACTACTTAAACTTTCTCAAAAGGAGAGACAATATCACCAATAATAATCAAACTGTGGCATAACTTAGGCAATACCTATCTACCTAATTTTTACTACTGCAGAAACAATTCAATTTATTCAAAAGTATTATTTTTTTCCTGGATGTTTTAGCATATTCTAGACAATATATTTTAAATTGCAATAAACAACTGATATCTGAGCACAGTTCAAACAAGAAATTGCTCTTGCATATCACCACACCCTGACTATGCAATACTCTGTACATAGGTTCTGCATTAGTATGCCAAAAAAAAACCACACAGGTCTTGGAAGCCAGAACTGCGTGAGCTGTGAGCAAGGAAAAAATACCAACCCCACCCCAAAACAAAAATATAAATACAGAACCATTTAGACACTGCTTTTAAAGCTTGCTCCTCCCTGTCCTTCTCTGCTCCAAACTGCCGTGTCACATGGTTTCTGAAAAGGCTGCTTCCAGTATAATAAAATAAATTCAAAAGCTTATTAACTACGCGCTGCTCTGGAATGCCTCAAGCCTGCTGACAGGGGAGGCACACCAGAAAGCCCTGGAGCTGGCAGCTTCTGTTATAGCAGACCGCAAAATTCCGAGAAGAGAGGGAGAAAGGGGAGAAAACAAACAAAAGAAAAGTAACAACAGCATGAGCACAAACAAGCCTCACGCAGAGGCAGCAGGAAAGCAAAGCAGGAACAGCTAACTCACTTGGTGGACGTGTGGCTCCTGTTTCCCCCAGGGACGCTGGGACACGGCTGTTCCTTGCCCCAGCACTGGGGCTGTGGCTTCCGGGAGCTGCTGGCCAAGCCAAGCCCTCAGCGAGCCAGAGTGCTGAGCCACACAGTCCCCACCCAGCGCGGGGAGGGCACCCAGACCAGCAGGTTTGGGCTCCTGAGCCACAGGGAGCAAACCCCTCCTGCTCCTTCTGAGGTCGCTTCTGGAGCTGGCCAGACCACGGTGCCCCAGCAGGGACAGCCGTCACCGAGCTGTCACTGAGAGCTACGCAGCAAAAGCAAGGGGGGAAGCTAAATTCGCCTTCCAAAAAGCAGTATTTGCCTTCCACCTTTTGACTTCTCAGCACTGGTCCCAGGCGAAGGAACACGCTCATTTTCCCTCAGCAGAATAATAGCCCTATTACAAGTTTACAGTCTCTAAATTTAGACTGATTACCCAGGCTCTCTGAGTACACTGATGTTACTAATTGAAAGTAATTGAGATGGTTTTGGCCACTTAAGGCCTAAACTTGACTGACTAGGGCTATTTTTAAGCATAACATCTAAATAATCTGTATTAGTTTAGAAAATAACAGGTGCTTCTTGAAATACCAATAGCTATCTGCTCTTGAATTTATTTTTGCCATATAATCAAATTTCATGCTGTAATAGTATGGGAGAGTTTATTTAAAAAAAAAAAAAAAAGGCACTGTGCCACTGACAAAATCTTCAGCCACTTTTTCATAATAGCCTCTGTACTGCCTTTTATCTTGAGCAAATAATAAGAAATAAGTCAGCCCTGGAAGGGAATTAGAAAGGGATAAACATCTGAAGACTGATGAAGAAAATATCCCATTTCTGAGAGAAGTATAGAACTTTTTTTGTGAAAGGATTGTGCTATCTTGACAACTGCGCAGCTCTACAAGTGTCAAATCCTGAATCTTTACACAAAGACAGCTCTGCTACGCATGAGGCATTTTCTGTACTCCAGCAGCTCCCAATTTTTAATGTTTAGGTCTATTTTTAGAATGCCTCTGCCACAAAGAAAGCCAGCACTGTTCTCCATACAGGCACAGCCCTCCTGATTTTCATGTGCTGCCAACAGCTTTGAGGGCAACTTCCAGGAAGAGCTCCATGATTTGCCACAGTCCTGCTGCAGAACACCCGTAAATTGTGAATCTGTTTCATGACACACACCTACCCCAGAGAACATGGAAAGGAAGGCCTCAGATAACCTGAATTGTTATTCTTCTGGATAATCTCAAATTTTAGAAATAGCCTTTCCAACCTTCACAATATGACTGGGAATGTAAGAATAAATGAATGCATTTCTGTGGACATTCCCACAATTCTGTGACTTCAGATGCCTTCTACTCAAAAATTCCTTTCTTCACAATAAGGTGCCACTGCAAAGCTCACAAAATAAAAATTTGGTGACGGTTAATAAGGTGTGTAGCAGAAAAAAACCACTGACAGTAGGTGTCACTTTTGATAATAAACAAGATAAACTTGTCTGCTGAAAAAATAGTAAGGATTTCACTCAAAGGTACGTAGCAACTGCTCTTTTTCCTTGATTTCTTGTTTGTTCACAAGAAAGCAGAAGGAATTCCCCTTTAAAACAGTGTTAATTTGTGCACCAGCTAAAAGAAATTAACCTTAAATTTCTTAAATAATTAAGGTCAAGAAGTTTCCTCTGAAAATCAGAAATAAAAATAATTCTTACTGCATTTTCACCACTGTTGTTGAGCTCTCCCAGCACTGCTTCAATAGTCCATGAAAGCAATACAGACAAAGATTCTCACTTCTCTAAGCTATAGCAGCCAGCCAGAAAAAGAAAATAATTACTCATTAGGAGCAATGCAAAAAATCTGAACCATAAAAAGCAGCAAAACTTCATCTCTTATCAACAGAAATACCATATAAGAACACAAAGATCCATGAAGGGTGGCTAGATTCAGCTGTGTTCAAGTATTAGTGCCTTCTATTAATAGACATGATTGAACACTGAGGTGGAAATTGGCTTTCCTGATGGCCGTGGAACTGGCAAAATCTTCATTAAAGACTGCAAAAGGAAACACAGCAGCACTGGCAGGAGACCTTCTTCAGAGGAAGGAGTTTAGCTCAGTTTTTCCTCCTCGCTGCTGCCTGCTAATCCTGGCAGCCATGACCTGGTTTGTGCACATTGGCAGTCAGTGTGTACATGGAAGAGGCTGCTCTTAGGCAACCCAGTAAACATTCCTGATGATGACAGCCTTTCCTGAGCCCCACTCTTCACTCCATGTGCCTTGCAAGCCAGGTGCTCACTGAAAATCACGCAGTACAAACCAACAGTCGAACTGGACTCCCCCACCGAAGACAAAAGAAAGGCTTGTCACAGAAACAAAGGAGTCAGAACACCTGCTTCAGCAAAGCCTCTCTAAATTATTCATTTAGATTTGAGTCACACAAAAACTGGACACATGCAGGCTGCCGACTGAGCCTCCTGAGTGCCCTTAGTGGAGAGGAGGAGGCAAGAGAGGCAGCACTTCTTGCACCACAGGCACACTTAAGCAGACAATTAACACACCTTCAAGGACACACGGAAAAGAGGCAGTGATTAAATACCGGCTGCAATTCCAGGAACTCAAGAGTGACACAACAGAGAGCACAGGTATAAAACGAAGGCACAGAAAACTGCAACGTATTGCAACGAAAACAAAGCCGCGCAGCTGAGTGTTCTCCCTCGGACAATCAGACTGCCCACACAGGGCATGACACAGTGACAGTCCTTCACCACACCCAATGCACCTGAAAGCCAGAAACCCCAGAAGAAACAAGCCATCAGATTTTATTACTTACTAGCTGGAGGAAAAATTGCTCAGGCCTGATGTGGAGGCAACAAACCAATTCTTGGCTCTTGAGTTTAATTAATTTCACCATCAGGTGAAATTTAACCTATTTTTTAAGGTTAAAAAATAAAAAAGCAAGAGCTGGAGCAACTTAACTATCCCA
The DNA here is from genome assembly GCA_013400315.1 of Bombycilla garrulus. Classification (NCBI taxonomy): domain Eukaryota; kingdom Metazoa; phylum Chordata; class Aves; order Passeriformes; family Bombycillidae; genus Bombycilla; species Bombycilla garrulus. The sequence goes on along the minus strand of VXBU01015750.1, from coordinate 109,856 downwards.
CCTCCCTTGTCACTGGTATAGATTGAGAAATTTATCTAGGATAACTAGTGACAAGTAAGTACTACTGACCCACAAAATTATTAAAGCTTCATCGGGGCAAATAAATAATAGAAAAAACAGCAGTCCCAAACTGTCCAAAACCTAGTTGAATATTTCTGATTGCAGCCATGCAATCAAAGATTTCATCTGGTTTTGCAGGAAAACAGAAAGGGCTGTCTTGCTTTTTCAAGAAATAGTTCCCTTCCTGTAAAATTCCTGTTAAAAAAACAAAAAAACAAAAAACCAAATCAAAACAAAAAAAAAAAAAAACCACTGCAAAGTTTTTGCTTTCAATGGATATTTTTAGAGACAAAAATAAAGGCAGAAAAGAAAACAGCCAGATAAATGGCTTGATAAAAGGTATGGGTGGCACAAACTACTATAAATCTCTGTGTTTCCTTCTATTTTAAATAGCACTAGAGGATCACAGGAGATTCTTGAGAGTAAAAGTTACAATTAACAGAAGGTTCAGCCTAAGTGAAAAAAGGCAGAAATCACTGAGTGGGAACTTAAAAGGCTGAACTTAAATTAGCTATTGATTAAAAGTCAATATTAGATAGTATGAGGTGAGTATTTTTGTAGTACATAATCTTTACCAGTAAGTATGCTGGAATGTCACAGAAACTGAAGAAACACCAGTACTGCTAAAATAAGTAATATTTTATTTAGTAAAATAAGTAATACTGCTAAGCTGCCATAACCTAATATACAGCAATTCCGGGCAATTCCACTGCATTATTTTCATGACACTACCTTCTGGTTNAAAAATAAAAAAAAAAAGGAAAGCTTTACTGTCAAACTTCACTAAATTCCATCCATCAAAAAAATTTATTTACCTCAATAAAACATACTGCTGCTTCTCTTTTAAGTGATCTGTTTTTTTACCCACCCCACCTGTGACAATTACAGACCTAACAATGGTTACCAGGCGCAGCATCAACAAGAGTATTTTCAATACCTTCTTTCAATACCCTGCAAAACCTAAGCACCCCATTTCCCCTCAGAATATCACCTGCACTCCTTTGCAACTCAGCTTTAAAATGCTTCTTGAATGATCAGCTAAACAGCTCTGGGGGACACGAAAACAAAGACAAGCTCTCAGTTCTTCAAACTCACCAAGTTCCACCAAGTAAATAGAACCCAAAAATATAAACACCTCAGGGTGAAAGAAGAAACACAGCCCCCCAAAAGTCAAATGAAGGTGCCCACTGACATCAACAGGGCCAGGATTCTTTAAAACAAGTGGGAGACTAACAAAGAGCATGTGAAAAGGGAGAATGTTACCATTTATCTCTCACAATGTCAATACTGGCAATCTGCTGACTTGCTCTCTCTTTTCAACACCTTACAATTTCTAGCAAGTCTTGAAGAGCACCCTTGGGGTGTTGAACATTGCAAAACAAAGTGTTTTCTATCCCAGTGAAGAGGATGGAGTCACACCATCCTCCTCACTTGTAAGAAAAGATCATTTCCTTAAGTACACATTACCTTAGCAGAAGCAGCTGCTCCAATTGTCTCTGTTTTGGGTGGCTGGCTGACATTAGCACTTCCTTGTTTCTTCTAGAAAATAAAAAGACATAATAGAGGTCAGAAATGTCAATGAAGAAAAAGAAAAGCCAAGTAAAATTGTAAAACAAAAAAACCCCAACTGAACCTAAAGTATTAAAAAAAGAAAAAGCACACTTCAAAATGTCCATTAGGAAATTTTTGCAAGGCAAGTCATCAAAAAATATTTTCTCCTGCATAACTTTAATTCACACAGGGACATTTCAGAGCCCAGAAATGTGCATACCCAGAAGAGCCTGGGTTCTCTTGCAGTGTATTATGGACGGGTACATATAAATCTGTGCTATTTCCTGTGTCAGAGCGACTCCATTTTAAGCAAACAGTTACAGCAACAGTATCCATATAAAAAGTCTCACAAAAACAAGAGGGGCACGCTATTCCTAAGAAAGAGAATGACTCACCAGGAGGTAACATCCTTGGGCAGAGAAGTAAAGATACAAAGTTAAAAGCAAAATTATGTCTTTTCTAAAGAAGCACAAGATTCACACGCAGTTGAAGATTTCACATTTCAACAGCTCTCCACAAGCAGGGCAGGCTGCAGAAGGACCAGAGATTCAACCAGCAAACTCAGAAATGCTAGTTTTCAATGGATGTGATACCAGATTTGTAACAATCTGGGGGATCCAGAGACCTCTGCCATTCTGGTAATTCCACCTCCTCTTTCTCATTTAGTTTGAAAACCTGGAGATCAGCTAGAGCAAAGATGCATGTTCAGCAGTCACCTCCAGAGATGGGGCAAGATTAACACAACCAAAATATGTCCCAAATCTGGTACCAAGGGAAACTAAAAGGGATCTTACATCAAGGATCACATTGGAAAAAAACGACATCCCAGTAAGACTCCACAGGATGCTGCAAAACCCAATCCTGATTTTTGTGTGTTAAAAGGACATTAGGAGTGTTCCAGCCCAGGACTTTGCTGCACAGCGACTGAAGCCCAGTGCTACCGCCCATTACAGACCAGCCCAGAACCGGGATCTCTGCCCAGGCTGAGGGATGTGGTTATAGGAAAAAGCAGCAGCAAGGCCCAGAGACACCTCAAACACACCCCAGAGACACACAGGACCCTCATCACAGCCCCCCTGCATCATGTATCAGGTTTGTCTCGATTATTTTCTCCTCTGAGCACACATTCCCAAGGGAGCAGGCAGTCTCCTTACACCTACTCCTCAACTCTCTTTTACAATGAACATTTTAACTCCCTTAGGAAGGAAGCAGTTTTCCAGCTGAGGTGGTGACGATCCTGGAGGCAGGTGATGGAGATGTGATGCATTTACAATTTTGTAGAGACAGAACACCTTGGACATACTGCAGTGAAAACCCTGTAATAAGCATTACCCAGAAATTCTTCAACTTTTAATTAATTTGTCCAAGTAACTCAAAATCTGAAGTGCTAGCCTCACCTTTCCAAAGAGAAAAATAACTAAAAAAAAGAAGTCACCATAAAAGAATCACCAAAAAAAAAAAGCTATCAGAATTGTGGGCACACTCTCAGCACCACAGATCTTGACTGCCACCTCATGCTCTGCCTTTGGCTCAGGGTTTATGTGTTCAAGATTTACCTTTGGTACCAAAGACTATGCCTAACAGAACTATGATGCTTTGAAAATATCACAGAATCACAGAATTCCACAAATCCATAAAGTACTGTTTTAGAGAAGGGAATCTTTATGACATCTACCAACATACTCAAAAATTTCAGGCACAAGGATAGCTTTCCCCACCTCCCAAAAAGTCTGAACTACAGAAAAAAAAAAAAAAAAAAAAAAAAAAAAAAAANNAACAAAGAAAAGCCCCCCTCCGAAAACAGAACCAGCTAACAGAGCGAAATAAATCCTTGCTCAGAGTATGAACGTCTGTTAATCAACTAAACAGAATAAAGAAAAATATTTTAAGGCAAATATTTGTCTGGTGACAAACCAAAGAGCAATAAAAGATAAAGACAGAGAGAGAAGAAAAATTAACAAATAAATTCTCCTCTGGAATAGAGAAAGACTACCTAAAGATAAGTCACGTGGAATTTTAAGCCACCATATCAAATGAGTATCACTTAGTGAATACTGACCACAGCACATGGAGTAATATATATTTTAGTTCCCAGAGTCATCTTTCAACAGCAACTTCTTTGGTATCTAGGTATCCCTTAATACATTTGTAAAAGCAGAAGGACTGGCCACAGAATTCAATTAGGTTTATCCTTCTTTCATCCTTGTTAAGATAAGGATGTTGGAGTGTTTCCCAAGATGTTCCCTCCACACAGACCAGGTCAGATACCTGTATTGACAAATACATCAGAGCTCTTCTCATCTTCTCCCTGTCCAAGATCTGGAAGAGTATGTTTCTTCTGTGACAATCTCAGACACAGACAACTGAGGAATTACCTTGCAGCTGTACTCCCACTTTGCTTTCCAATCTGATATTAACAGAGACAATAAATTATCAAAGCACAGCTTCTTTATGAAATGAATTAAAATAATTATGGGCCTGTAAAGAATTGTGTGTGAAGGAATAAAAGCTGTGGCACACAGGTGCTTATAATCTACTCTTCATTATTAGCAGTGGCTTCAAAAAGACAGAACACTGTTTCTGAGTGGAATATTAATTCTGCAGGTTTAATAAAGGAGAGATGAAATACACATTCTTCTGATAAATGGATTTTGCAAAGGAAGACATGTGTCCAGAAATGTGGACTTAATGTTCATTTTGGACTACAACATTCAAGTGTTCATTGTAAGACTGCAGTAAGAATGCTTATGGTGCACTTGTCTTAAGGAAAAAATAAAACACAAGAGGCAAGGAAGTGCAGTCTCTGTTCTGCAAATGCTTTTGACAACCATCATCAGCATTTCAACCTCCCCCTATCAGTCTTGAAGAACAGCTCGAGCAGCCATCACTGTATTCCCTCTGAAGGCAGAAGCTCTCAATGTGCACCAGAATTTAACTGAAATAATGTTATTTTTCAACTACCTTTGGCATTTTATCCAAAAGAAGCACCAAAACAGAAAAGGGAGACAGATAAAGAAGCTGCGGCTGTGCTTCTCAGAACCTTCCCACTCCTCTGCTGAAGATGGATTAATCCCCTCTGCCAGTGCCAAGGTGCTGTGAGGCACAAGGGACAAAGAAAACAATGAAGATATAAATTAATAATTGGGTACCAAAGTAAAAAGAAACCTCACAAACACTGCAGGTAAAAACTACCCATGCACTTCCACAACTCAGACCAGCAGTGGGCACTCCAACAAGACTGTCCACCAGTCATAATGCCTTCACTTGGCATTAATGCTTTTTCTGGATAAGGAATCCTAAGCAGCAAACCTTAGGATTAAAAAGTATCACAGGCACACTGATTTCTGAGCAAAGAATGAATTCTAAAAGGAGATGCTTTAGCACCAATCATCCCTGTCATCCTCTCAAAGTAAAGAATGTATTTTCTGATAAGTAAAGTACAATGAGCTGAACTAGCAGCACAGCTTCTGCCTACAGTCCTGTAAAGAACAACTCAAAATGCCAGGACATATTAGAGACGGTCCTGTTCCACACTGTACCTGGTGAAATACGGCCTCACTCCTACTTGGGGCTTCCAATTCCTACAATATATGACTCTGTCTTCCTTTTCAATATCACATTTTCACATCCAGACAGCAGCCAGGCACAGCCTGGGCTTTTACTCAGACACAGAATCTCTCCTTGGTTATTTCCCCTGTGACAGTAAAAAGAGAACAGGTCTTTTTCCATATTATTAACGTGGATTGACTCAGAGCAGAAGGGTTTCAGAGCACAGCCACACACAACATGAGCACTTTTTCTGCATTATTCTTTGGAATGTCATGTGGTTGTGTAGCAGAACACACTGTGCCCCAAGGGCAGCCCTCTGACAGGCAGCACTGACTGGACGTGGAGTGCAAGATTAGGACAGCAGGACCATGCACCTCATCCCAGTGCAAGACCTGCTTTCCTGGAGTTTGGATAAGCTTCACTTTTATCATTCCCATCTCTAGCAGTGGTCAGCAGCAGACAGGAAAGAAAACAAAATCAGTGATGTAAACACAGTTCAGGTCCATGTTGATGTTTCTTCTAATTATTTCTAAATACTCTTCCAGACTCAATTTGTAGGCCAGGGACTTGTTAATTTCAATATATTTCATAAACCATCCTGGGTTTTTCTTCAGTGATTTTGTGCCATCTGCCCTTGAAAGCATTACCATTTTAGCATCCAAGAGCTTCTAGAGCACTAGTGCCCCAATGGCCTCAAAAGTGGAAGTGATCTGAAACTGGTAGAAAGGCACATACACACATAAGCTGAAGATAATGTCCAGATGGGGGAATAAAATAAAACCACACCAGCTGTCCCTCACACGCTGACAAATTGCTAAAAACCTTGGAACACCAGGAAGCAAGAAGAAGAAAGGAAATTCACTATTTCACACAGTGAGAGAACAGAAGGACAGATATGGAAAACCTACAGCACACCACTCACTTTTATTGCTGGAATTGCAACCAGCAATTCCAACAACCACCATTTCTCTTCTGTTAACACCCCTCCATACACACATCCACAAGGAATGAAAACATTTCAGTAAAGCTGACCAAGATTTTCAAGAAGTGTCTCATTCTCCCTATAAGATGAAATCAATAAATGTAAGGTTCTAACAACCAAGACAAAAGGATTTTAATGCAAATACCTGTGACTTGAGACTTTGTTCTGGAGCAATGCCTAATACAACATACCACATATACTTCTAATGACACTGATGAAGAGCTGCCTTTATTTTTTTTTTTCAATTACATATCCTAACACATCCGGAACTTCCAGCACATCTTTTGCCTGTTTCTACAAGGCTCCATGCACACTCAGCTACTCATCACTGGACTGACAGATTGTGCTAAACTCAACCCAAAGCTGACCCTTCATGTGGAAGCAGATCCCCCATCCTGTCTACACTTACAGCTTGAGCAGCACAGCTGAAATGATGCAAATAAGCATGACAGTGTCTTTCCTTGGTTAACATCTTGTGGCAATAAAGTGATGGTGATCAAGGACAACATGGCCCTATCCACTATCGTATCAGAGCTCCATCCCTTCCGTGCAAGGCCACGTCTTACCAAACAGGTTTCTAGCTACAGTACATTTCTTCAGTCTACTTTTAAGTCTCCAATAAGAAAGACTTAAGATGCCTGTTCTACACCCTAACAGTATTCATGGGAAATTCCTCTTGATGCTGTGGCTAATTGGCATCTCCCACTCAAAACAGTGTTAGGCTCTCCCTAAGTTTGCTTTTCAAAGCTCCACCCTCCTCTCACTCCTTCAGGACTATACACCCAAAGAATTTGAAAGACAAGAGTTGTTTGTTGTTCTTTCTGGTTAAACAACAACCATACTGATTTTACTGTTTTCCTTTCAGTATGGACATAAACTCTTCAAAGACCTTCCTATTTTCTTGTAATTTTTCTAATGCCAAACATTTTCTAGTAGGCAGGTGAACTCAGTATTCTAGACAACACTGCCCAAAGTTCTCTACAGATATAATTTCTGCTTCAAAAATTGTAGACTACAGGAATTATCTCTGACTTTTAAACAAAAATGTGACATTGCAGACTCTTGGGAAAGCTGTTGAAAAATTTTGAGTTCCTTCCTCTACTGCTTAATAAAACCGAGTGTTCTGGAGGTAGGTATGAGTCACAGTGGAGTTAATGCCCCTCAATGGGTCTGTGGAAGAGGTTTTTGATCTATTTCCACTTTTAAGCACTGCAGAGTGGATAAAATAAATAAAACATATGAAGAAACTCACAAGAGGAAATATACATGCAGTATTTTAAGGACTCAAAAAGCAGAAGTGTCCAGACAATAAATTTTAGTAAGAGTCTTGTTTTGCTGCAAACAGATCTTCTCAATAAGAGGTCAGAAACATTAGCCCCAGAGCCCAGAACTACAGGCCTCAACTTCCACCCTTTTACCACAAAAAATGTTAGTACTTCTCTACTAAGAAAAAAAATGTCCAAAGAATATGGCATTAAACCAAGAATGTATAAATGCACAATAGTACTCATGAAAAAAACAAGCTGTCTGGAGAGGAAAGGAGTAACATGTTCTCAGGGTAGAGAAGCCTTCCTTGCTTTCTGGACAGGAAAGAAAAGCAATTGCTTGAATCATCTACTTCAGAGGACTGTAACAAAAGCATTCACTGACCCTGATTTACAGTGCAGTCAAACAGGCTTAGGCAAAGTTATTTCCCACACAGCTTCTGCTGTGGATGAACCATCAGGTGCAAAGCATCACAGTGCACTCTCTTCACCTGCACTTGTGGGCAACCAAACACCAGGGCCATCAGGAGTGTCCCACACTGTGCCAACACTGCACAGCAGACAATCCACTAAGGTAATTTCCACAGATACCAATGTGAAGTATTAGGGATACTATGAACAGAGCAACAAAACCCATTTCCAGTAGGCTGCTCAGCAGCAGAAGACAAAACAAAACGTTCCTGGGATGAATAATGACTGTCTGGAGTCACCAATCAATTGTCCAAAAACTACCACTTTGCTATCAAAAGGCAAAATTCAGTATAGGGGCAAATTCATTACTTTTCTTAATATGTTCAAACACTTGAGTTTACCTCTGCCGCTTCTACTTTTTTCTCTCCTGCCTTGGAAGAAGCTTCACTTGCCTTCTTGTCACCATGCTGTGAAAAGAGAAAATAGATGTGTAGTTATTTAGATCTTAAGTCACATCCTCTACACAAATAAATTCTCAAATTTCTTAGTGCAAGGATGATTCCTTTCAGCTACCACAACATGACAGTAGGGAACAAGATTTCTAAATGGCCTGCTGGATAACTTCAAGATAAATCAGTCATAAGGTCATGACTCTCAGGGCAGTTACATGACTGTTCTTGTGAAAAGTTCTGGAAGATATTCAGCTTATCACCAGCAAAACACTCTCTGGTGCTTGTTTTGGAAATGTCAGAACCACAGATTTCAGCAGCAACTGAACAGCTCCCAGAGACACCAACATGATGTGTGCAACCCACTCCCACACCTGAACTCCCCTCACACTCACTGAAATGCTTGTTATGCCCAGCCCTCCTCACTTGAAAGAAAGCTGTTACCATGATTGCTGTAATTCTGGTGCTGATACAGAAAAAATAAATGCTCCAACAGTTTAGGCACAGGTGCACATTAGGAAATACAGTTCTTCCAGGACCTCCTGCATCTTTTATCTCCTCCTCTTCCTTTCACTTAACATGATGTACGATCCCAGTAGCTTCCCATGTACAGCAGTGTAAAGAAAGACACATTTTGCTCAGCACACACACTGGTATCCAGCATGCTGTAGCTGCATCTCTGAAAAGTGATGAATATAGCACCTCAAAAAAAAAAAAAATCTCTTTTCAAAAATAACAAAAACAAAAAGCAGTAAGTTTATATAGAAGGCACCATAACATAGCTACTCTCTAGTATCTCAGCTAGTGTAACTTCCCACAGCAACTTAAACATCTGCGAGGGAGGATTCACGTCTGGTTTGTTTCGTTAAATAAAGACAGGAGATGATTCAAGAGCCATTTATTCCCTTCTGTTTCCACGACTAAGCAGCAGGATGCAAAGCCTGCTAATCCACCAAGTAATGAGTTCCTGCAGATTTTTCTTTACATGGCTATAGGGAGAAAGTAATGATCCATGTATCACTGCACTATCTTCAACAGGAATCAGTTCCAGCACATCAGCAGGAGAAAATGCAGGCTGAAAAACGTACTATAGCAACAAAAATTTCAATAATTGTTTTGGACAGCCTCTAACAATTCAAGTTTTTAAAATTAGTTTGGTTATGACTAAGACACTCAATGAGTTTTGAAATTGGAAATGCTTCACTCATATTCCAATTGTGCCTCTTTAGAGGAAAAACAGGTCCCATAGGTTGTCTATTCAGGTAAGAGATTAATTGATTCACTGCTCCATAATAGCACTTCCAGTAGAGACACAATCTACCCAGCTATCTGTGCTTTTACTGCTACAATAAAAGCACATTGCACACGTACCAGTAAGAGCAATGCCAGTGAGTGTCCTGCTGCTGACAGAACAGGAATTTCAGAGCCAGCACTGCCATAAGGCTAGTGAGCTAAAGGAGAACACTGTTGATCAGGCTCTCTTCTTGCAAAGATACCCTCAGCACCAAAATGCTCCAAAAATCAAGTTTTATTCTGAAACCAGCTATTAAAGTATTCCATTGCTTTTGTCTGTTTTCTTTTTCAAATTCAGACATAGCTTTAAAAGCAGCAACACCAATTGAAGTGTAGGGTCTCTAGCTGGGGTTTTTTTAACTTTTACTAAACCAAGTTAGGGGATGTAGGAACTAAATGCCTCCTACTGAGTATGCCAGGCCTTTATCACAACTGAATCTGATGTTACCCTTCCTCCCTAAGTTTACCTCCTCATCTTCATACTAAAGAAACCCACAGCAGACAGGACCATGGCACCAAAAGGGTACCCAGACCCAGGACTAGGAAGAGGGAGAAGTGGCAAGGGACTGGCAGGATTCCCCCAACCACCCCTCAGGCAGAACAACTCCCTGAGGGACCTCAGGGCAGCTTCACTGCCCAGAGAGGATGCAGGAAGGACCAGGACAGGGACAACCACTTTGCTATCCCTAAACTCAAGTCACAAAAACATTAAAAGCATGGTATTTTCCCTCCAGAAGGCTATGTCAAATAGGATCTATAATAGAGAGACTTTGACTCAGAGGCCAAAGATGTTTATTCCAACTCAGGGAACAAAGCACATATAGTCAGACCAAAGTAGTTTTGTTTTGTTTTTTTTCTCTTCCCAGTAAGCTGAGTAANAAAAAAAACAAAAAAACACTAAACCACCAAAAAAGAAACAACCCCACCAAACCAAAAAAGCAACACAAAAAAAAAGGCTATAAACCAATCTGCTTAGTCAGAAGGCTAAGCTCAGGTTTTGTGGGACAGTGTACATTCACTGCTCATTCATATTCACAACTCATGATGACAAGCTGACGTTTTCTTTGGGCACTCTTTCCTTTTCCTGCTCATCTTCCCCTGCAATGCCAAATATACAGATTCATAACCAAGGNGGATCTATAATAGAGAGACTTTGACTCAGAGGCCAAAGATGTTTATTCCAACTCAGGGAACAAAGCACATATAGTCAGACCAAAGTAGTTTTGTTTTGTTTTTTTTCTCTTCCCAGTAAGCTGAGTAATGCACTGTGTACACACAGAGCCCTGATACTCACTTCCTGGCCTCAGATAATAAAACAGCCTGTGAAAGTACTGCCTTGAAGGAAAGTCTGCTGTCCTGAAGAGGTAACCTTGGAAAGCACAGCCTCACAGTACACCTGAAGAAACCATGCTGGTTTCCTGAACAGTTGATGTGTAAGGTATGATGAAGGACCCTGCTTCAATAATGCCCTTCAACAGCTCTTTTCTTATCTGGATTTCCAAGCTTTGAACCCTCCACTAAAAAAAAAATAATAATTAATATACCAAAAAAAAAAAAAAAAAAAAAAACAAAAAAAAAAACCAAAAAAAGCA
>VXBU01015750.1:66480-96322 GCA_013400315.1 Bombycilla garrulus | reverse complement strand
GGCCGCGGGTTCGGAATGAGGCGGCGGGTAGCCCGTGGCAGGACGGTACTCGGCTGGAGCGATAGTAGCTTTTCTTTAAAACAGCGGGTTTTTCGGGGGGTGGTGAGGAAAAGAGCATAGACCTTCTTCTCCTCAAGGAAGTCATTCCCCTTGGAAAAACATTTGGGTGTCGACAACCGACCCTAGGCGGCTCCAGGCTACATTGCAGCCCCCAGCGAGGATTTTGCCCTTCCCCCGGGATGAAGCTGGGCGGAGGCGGCTTGGGGCTGCTCCGACACCCGGCTCTTCCACGGCCTCTCCCCGGCCCCTCTGCCAGCTTCCCTCCAAACTTGGTACCCTGTTCCTATGACAGCCTCCTTCTCCAGTCTTTGCATCCCAGCCTCTGGCTCCTGTGCCGGCTCCCTTAGAGCTCTGCCACCCCAGCTTCTCCGCTGGCCCCAGTCTTGGCCATCACCTCGGCGTGAGCTCATTCCCACCACACAAACACGCTTTGGAAGAAGTTTGGAAACTGGCCGCACATCGCATGGGTTGGTGTTAACCCTCACATCCACGGAATTTGTTGCAGGTCAGGTTATAAAATGGAAAACACAACTATTGTGTGCAGGAATGGGCACAGTTTGACGAGTTTGACTTGCTGAGTTGTGTGCAGCAAAAGAACTTGGTGTTTGGGATGTTCCAGGCTCAGGCTAGATGGATGGAACAGCTGTTGGATGAGTTGCACTACCCTGAAGGGGTAAAAGCAGCAGCTCCAGAACAGATTCTTGTGTCAGGAGGCCCTGTCTATCAGCAGGAGGAAGGAAGAGTGTTCCAGTCTTTAGGGAGTGCTCATCATCCTTGGGGAAGAGGCAGCAGGACTAATCCATGTGGTAGGAAGTCTGTAAACCCAATCAGTGTCTCTATCCTCGGCTGTCAGACCCGAGTCAAGTGGGTGAGGTCTCCCCTCGAGATCTTAAGAACTGGCTTTGCTCTGCAGAGAGAGAGGGAATATTCAGATGGATCTGCCTAAAGCCACCCTTGCTTTTCCTTTCTGATTAGATCCATGCAGATTTATGGCTGACTCTGGTGTTTCAGCCTGTGACACCAAGGCAAGATGCTCCAGACGAGATGGAGGCGTTGGCCATATTTAAAATGCATGGCTTCTATGCGGAGCTGGTACGTGCAGCTTTGCCTGGGGTCACTCTGACAGAGAGTGGCAGAGATCATGCTGCACTCCTCGAGCTGCAGACAGCAGACCCTCCCTGCTGGCAGAGGGCTGTAGGGACCCCTCGGGAAGCGTCACCCTTCTCACTGACAACCAGCTGCAGCTGGCAGTAACCAGAGAGGTGGAGCTGCACAGGAGCAGCGTAGTAACACATGAAACCCTCGGTGATGTCAGCCTGCATCACGCTGGACATTCAGGGTTCTGCTGATCATGAAGCATGTCACCCATTCCAGCTCTATTAGTAGGTTCAGTTTATAAATGAGCTCTGAACACTGCTGTGGGAAGGAGGGGAGCTGCCCAGACACTTGCCCCAGTTCCTGTGGTTGTTGTAGTGTTTTGTAAACTTGACTGGGTTCCATCCAGCCTTGCAAGGAAGTCTTGCTTTAGGGCTGAGGGCTTGGCATTGTTGCTTTTGTTAGAAGCTTCCCACTGCCTCAACAAACCATTGTTTGTTGGCAATTTCTTCCTAAGTTTATTCTTAACTAGTTGAGATTACTTTTATGTGTAAAGGATGTAGGCAGCACATATTTACCTGGGGATGGAAGAGCAGGTTCTTGTTTGTCTGACAGAAGGAGAGTCAGCTGGTGGACGCCCGAGTCAGTTTTTTAAATAGTGCAGGCCTAAACACCACTCCAACAGTTTACTCATTTGGGTAAAGACTTGGGTATTTGAGTGGAGCAGTCACCTGTAATTATCCAAGTCAATCTGATGCTTATTATCTTTAATTAGGAAAAAAATAAGTTTTCCTTGCAGCTTGCAGCAGCGTACAAGTGTGTGGTATCAAAATCACACTGTTTTTTCCGTCATGGTTTCTACACATTCCTTCAGAACACCTACAAGTGAACAAATCCACTGAGGCTTGTTGAGATTTTACATGACATTACATGGATTTCTGCACAGGGCTGATCAGAAACAGATGCAAGAAGTGACGGACAGCACAAACATCAGTTTTTTCAATGCTTATTGGCTGGAAAAACAGCAGGTGACCACATCAGGAACACGCAGGTTGTTCTTTACTGCAATGAAGTGTGATTTGAACAGGTATTAAAAAGGGTTTGTGTGCCTTTAATAGTGATGGATACATTTCCATGTAATTCAAGGTATCAGGAGTCTAAAATTGGAAAGGAGAATCACAGACTCATTTTCCCCAGCATGCCTCATCTGTAAAGGGCACCAGTTGACGTCAAATTCCTCCCAATAAAAAGGTGCTCAAAATTCTGGCAGGATGGGATGAAATTTTTGCCAAGCATACATTTTTTATTAGTATAACTTGCATAATGGTATGACTGCAAGCTTATGAGTCATTCACAAAATCTTGAAAATAAAGTACAAAATCTCTTGTGTAACTGGATTTTTATCCAGGGTTGTTTAAAAGGAGTCTTAGTATAAAAACTAGTTAAAAAAATAGGTTTTTTAAACAAATAGGTTTTTTAAAATCTTTTCCTTCTCTTCCTGTGGTTTACAAAGAAACTCATTGCGAGTTTTTGTTCTCGTCTTCCTCTGAAACCCAAAACCATCAGGACTTTTTTTTTTTTTCCTTTTTAATTTGATGTGTTCGGTCCCACCCTTTTTTATCACACCCACAATAGCAAAGACGGACAAGTACATTTCATTTTTTCTACTACTGTTTTTGTTCACAGCATGTTCAGTAAATGGAAATTGGAATTTTAAGTCATGGAAGTTCTGTTTGTTGATAAGCCTAATTTGATTACATTATTGCTCTAGAAAGCAGTAATGCAAATCCTTGCTATTGAAAAGAAAGGTTTCTTTCCTTATCTATGGATACATATATTTTTGCACTTGTTATAAACATGTTTTATCATATAAATTGTATGTTCTCTGCTAGTTTAGTGCAGTCTGAAGATTTCCTGCTGGACTCCAGCCCACTGCTGAGTGGAGATTTCCTCCCCACAGACAGAAGACATAAACTTTGACACCAAACAAGAGAAAATTAGAGTTCTCCTTGAGGTTGGATATTTTGTAATTCCATAAATACCAAGCTGAACTTTAATTAAAAACCAAAACAATTTTGAAATTAATTTTGAATAATTTCTGGCACCAGATTTCGGTGATGTGTATGAAGATTTTTATCTCTCCACATTTTCTCATTCGTTATATCGAAATGCAGCAAATCCCAAAGTTTAGTACAGTGTATCACATACAACCATGAGGGGGAAAAAAACCATTGTAGCCTTCATCGTCCAGGACTGTGTTCCATTCACGTGTTTAGTCCTCTTCTCTCTCCTCAGTTTCTGCTGGGGAAGCCAAACGGTGCTGTCAATTCTGGGAGTCAGCAGAAATTCAAGGTAATTGACCTGAAAACCACACTATAAATTAAGCTTTTAACAAACCACAGGCATTTTTTTCTGGGCTGGATACAGATCCAGATGAGGTTGTGACCCCAAAGTGAGTCCTAAAGGAAGAGCAGCACAATGAGTGAGGCGTTGCCCCAGTGAATGTCAAACATTGCAGCTATGCAGGAGTGGCCAGCCTGCAGCTCACGTCTGCCTGCTGGCTTTATCTGAAAAGAACTTTCCCAATATGAGGTTCTCTCAGGTGTAAACTGAATTAGGAAAATACAGAAAAAAATATATGAAGTAGGACTTATTGATTTTTATAAGCCTGATTTATAAAGATTTGTACATATGCAAATGACGATACCATTCATGTTGGGTTCTTTAAGGTTAGGTAGAAATTGCAGATTGGTGAGTTCTGCGAGAGGTGAGATGGAAAAGCCTTGTGTATTTAGAAATATACTTTAAACTCTTCATACACTAAAGTTTCAAAATCAATAGAAAGCCATGCTAACAAAATAAAACACATAACTTTCAAGTACAGCTTACACTGTGGGTGTGCAGATTTTTGAAAAATGCTTTGATCCGTGCCAAATCATAAAATCTGTGCAAGAGATTTAAAAATCCCCTGTACTCCTTGGACATTTTCTCACTTAGTCTCCATTTGCTACTTTGCTTGAGACTGAGAGCATTCCCTCCAGTGCCACAGTGCACTTATCCTTAATCATCAATTAAGGAACAATGCTCCCCTCAGGGCAGTACCCTTCTTCAGGTGAAATTAATCCTGAGGTTCTTGGTATCCCAGAGGAAGGATTGTGAAAAATAGTTGTGGTTTTCTGAAATGCTTCCTGTAAAAGTAGTTAAAAATTGTCTGCCTTAGTTTGTAAAGATGCAGTGGATGACTTTTGATGCTGGGGTGATGAAGGAAAGGTTTTAGATGTCATCACATCCTAGCTTGTGTTTTGGTTTGTCTTTTCTTTTTCTCACTATCTAACCCAGGCACAGATACACATGCAATCAAGGTTGAAAAAGCCAGAGCCAAATTAGAATACAATTTATAACTAATCCAAAAGCAAAATTAAAGCTAACTCTCAACTACTTTATATAGAGTGTGCTGTATATAAATGTATTGCAAATATTTTGTACAAGTATAAGATGTAATGCACTGTATCACTAACCAATGTTACCATGATTCATAGGTGGAATAAAGGACTAATGACTAAACACTGAAGAAGAATAACTAAAAACAGCACTGAAAGGTATAATAAAATTGCAATGAAGTCATGGCAGAATTCTGACAGTAACCTTGGAGATCATCTAGGGCTAGGAATGCGAGGAAACAACCTCTTCCGTCTGCCTCCACTCAGCTTTTGCAAGGGTGATCCGGAGCAGCAGCTTGTAGCTGGGTACCACCTGTAGTTGTCAGTGACAGAAGCAGCACGGAGTGGCCATGACCCTGTAATAAAAAGATTTTGCAGTTTCTCCTTGGGGGTTTTCAGGACTGTACTTCTATGACAGAACTGGACAGTGCTGGTAGTTATAAAACACAAAATGCTCTTTCGCCAGGACTACAAAATATCTCTTTCCCTTCCTTCTAGAGTTTGAAAATTCTTCCCTGTTCTTATGCTGTTTGGAGAGTGATGCTGTCTCTGGCAGGGGTGGACTCACCACCCCTGGAGGGATTTAAAAGACATGTCAATGTGGCACTTGGGGACCTGGTTTAGTGTTGGGCTTAGCAGTGCTGGGTTAACAGTTGCTCTCAATGATCTCAAGGGTCTTTTCCAACTTAAATTATTTTGTGGTTCCATGATTCTTTCTGTATTCTTTCAGCAACTGCCTGTGAAACAAAATGTCAGTAATTACAAGAGTACTTCCATAGTGTTTCCTTTTGCATTTGTGACAGGGTATGAAAAAAAAAAAAAACAACCCTCTGGAAAACAAGAAATTCCTGTTGAGAGGCAGGGAAATTACAATGCTGGGCTCTGTCTCTCAGTAAGTGCAGATTGGCTGGGTGGGGGTTGGTGGATGTGGAGCATTTATCAGCCTTGTAAACATCTGTGTTTAACTTGGTTAACTAGTGCCTCATCTGAAAGTGGCATTAGTATGTTAAAAGCTGTATTAATATTAGCAACCATGTGTCTGCTTACAGCCTGCCTCCCTGTATCTACTATATTCACTGCTCTCCCAATACTTCCCTCTTCATATGTTTTCTCAATTGCAGGGATCAAGTTCTTCTCCATCTTTGGAATGATGGCTCCCTACACATAAAGTTTCACAGCTCTTTCCTTAGGTTAATACCACACTTGGTGCCTCTTAAGAAGCACAACTTCCAGTCAAAACAACACAGAGGAAGCCAAACTAAGGACAGGCCGACACAGGAACATTTTATGGGAAGTTGCGACACTGCTTTGAAATAAATTATTCCTTATTTCAGAAATGCGTGAAAACATGGAGCTGGGACTGCTTCGGAAGGAAACATGGGTAGCATGGGAAATATTTCACATCTGTGTGTTGCTCTGAAGGCAGCAGACATTTTTCGTAGTTAGAAAAAGCAAGCAGATTAAATGGGCAATGAGCTGAACCATAGACAAGTGAGCACCAGGGCCACGGCATTCTGTGCAGATTGGCTGGGTGAAAGGCCCTGCGATGCATTGCCCGAGGACAACCCTGCGCGCAGCAGCTTCCCCTCCTGCCTGTGCTCCTCTGGAGTCAGACATACGGCGTTAATGGAGCCAAAGCGTGGCCAGTTCCTCACATTTCAGTGCACGCTGCTTCCCCTTGGGAGCAGTACTCAGTTCCTACTTTCTCTTTTAAGCTGATGGGTTTGTGTTTGCCCTGAGATGTGTGATGGCGCAGCCCTGCACTGAGACAAAACCTATTTCTGTGCCTGTTCAGGAGCAAGCAAGAGCACAGGAGTGCAGAGAACTTGATTTGCAATGAAAACACTTGGTAAAGCAACCCAGCATGATTTACATGTGGCTGACACACAAATCATTGCAAGCTGTGACAGAGCAGAGGGGCGGGAGGGAGGAGGTTTAGCACATCACAAACCCACAAATCTGCCGCTTCTACTCAGAGCCACATGCTGCTTCTCCAAGGCAGGCTGATGGGGCCAGACAGCACCATGAGCAGGGGTGATGCTCTGCTCCCCATGGGCAATGACCACCCCAGAGCTGCCTGTGCACATCCAGTATCCTGTGCCACATTCTGAAGGTGACAAGGCTCCACCTGCAGATGCATCAAACGTGGGTGGGTGTCAAATGCGCGGCTGTTCTGGGGGAACTTGGGTTTTGCGCACAGCAGCCCCAAATGTTGCAAAATCTCAAGTGATTCAACTCAGCACTGAGCAGGAGAGGAGTAACAGGAAGCACTCTGCCTGAGGAAGTGAATTTGTTTTGTGTGGAGTGGCTTGTGATGGCACTGCACGGGACAGATGCACTGTGCCAGGCTTCCGCTGCCGGAACCGTCCTGGCCACCCCTGCCCACGGTGATGCTGTGCTCAGCCCTGGCACCAACAGATCACCCCTGCCCTGTGTCCAAATTCCCCGGCTGCTTCTGAACGAGCAGCAGAGAAACTCCCCTGGAGAGAAGAGGAGGTGGACCCCCCCAGGATGCATGCTGAGAGGAGGATGACACCCTCCGCCCATGCCTGCTCCCCTCACAGCTCTGCTCTACCTCACTCCAGCGAGCTCAGTGACAGATCTGTCCTGATCTGCTCTCCCGAGACACCAGGCCAGCAGCACAGCAGCTTTGGGATGGAGTAATAAGCTAAATAATTAATGTGCAATTATTAAATGTGGCAAAAATTACAGTCTCGAGTGAGAAAATAAATGCATCCTGCTGCTTAGACCCTGAAAATAGATGGTTTGCAAATAAAATGGTATAAGAGCAAGTGCCCATCTACTAGGGAAGTCAAAATCCTCCTCCACCACTCAGAATTTGCCATACCTGGAGGAAATGTGGTCACTCGTTCTTGCCAGAGACCAGCTTCAAATCTCACTGCAAGTGTTGGCTTTGCATTGCCACTCAGTGAGTTTTAGATCAAGTCAAAAAACCCCATTATTTCTGTAACAGTAAAATGTGGAAACAGTACTTTGTGCGAGCCAGTTAAGATACCTGAACTTGTGAAAATCCCCTTTTCCCACTGTAGGGAAAAAAAGGATAAATCATGATAGCAAAATTATCCTTTAAGAAAAGGCTCCAGAAAGATCTGCCAGCTTTGTGTATTATTGCCAGAAGATAAACGATCCTTTTAAATCCTGCCAGTGGTTGCAAGCAGGCTGGTAATTCGTGAAGAACAAAGAGTTTAAAGAGTTGAGCACCAGTGTGGGGTGATGCCGGCAGAGACATTTCCTCCGCATCCTCTGCCCCTGCTGCCGAACAGAGTGTTTGCAGCAGGAGCCGGGGGATGGCTTCGCATTCCGAGGAGACAATCCCTGGGGAACCAGGACTCCTCTGGGGATGAGAAATATTAAGTGCAGCCCACAGAACAAAATGCGAAGGGGAATTCCACAGCGCTGTAGGAGGGCTTGGGGAAATGGTGGCAGCTGCGTGAGCAGCCCTGTGCCCGGACAGCGGTTTGTCTCTGGGGGCAGGCGACCTGTTTCCAGGGCTGGGCGGAGCGGCTGCTTGAGCTGCCGGATGATTTTCCACCCTCTGGCCGCAATGCCGCCGTTCCCCGCTGCTCCTCGCTGTCTGCCGTGTTTACGGAGCAGCTCTTTATGGGATGCACAAGGCGTGACTCACCCGCAGCTGCGCCCGGACTGTGGCGGAGCTGCGGTGTTAAAGCTGAAACTTTCCTCAGCCTACCCTGACTCAGCAGATGAGCCGGGCTCCGCCGCACAGACCTGTTGACAAGACTGTGCTTGTACTCTTTGTTTTTCTTGTTTGTCTTGCCAGAAATCCTGTGCGGGGAGGTTCTTAAGAGTCATTCTAGCTCGGATCTGAATTTTTGAGCAGAGAAACGACGTGTTCGGGACAAGTTGGGCACCGCTGCGCTTGTGTTTTTGAGGGAGTCTCTCGCCAGTCGGCAGGGCTGCATTGCCCTGCCTCCTCTCCATCTCCTCACCGTGTGCACCAGAGCTGTGTAAAACACCCCAAAATCAGCTACACCCCACACCCAGGAGGTGCTAGACTTTGTGCCTTTCTCTTTCACAGCTGAAGATGTCTGCTCCTTGCCCAATAAATCAATAAATTTCCCCACAGTGCTTTTTTCCCCTTTTTTTTTTTTTTTAATTTTTTGTTTTGTTTTGTTTTGTTTTGTAATGACTTCTGGATGCTTGTCCTACTGGCAGTGCAGGCTCATTCAAGGTAACTCATACCTGGGTTAATATCTGCTGTGCACAGGCTTTTGTGTCCTCAGCCCAAAGTCCTCCAGAAAGGACCTGTGGTGTACCCTGGTTTCTACCACTACTGGGAATCAAAACAGCATCAACTAAGCATCATTATTTTGGTCAAATTATATAATTCAGCTTTGTTTTCTGATACTCTGGTGACATTTGTGAGTCTCAAGCATCTCCCTATCATACTGAGAAGTACGGAAAGATGTGTCAGAAAATGGAATCTGAAGAATTTAAGCTCTTAGACCTATGCAGCCCTTTCACAGCCCAAAATGGCTCCGAGCATCAGTGGCATGATTGTGGTGGGCTTTCCTGCCCAGTGGTACACTTTGTCCCAGCTTGTGCCTCCTTCAGGGTGACCCAGGAGGACAGCAGGCTTTGATTTCTTCTGTCTCTTCTCTGGGGAACTCTCTTTGCCCCTCTGGGGCTGTGACTCATTTCCTCCCCGTGGCTCATCTCATCCTGTCTGCTGCCAGAGCTTACAGCTCCCTCTTCCCCTCTGCAGCAGCAAAATTTGCTACAAAAACAAGTGAAGCTCTCACTTTGTTGGAAGTCTCGTACCCTACCCTGTAGCACGCAGAACACCTTGTCAGCAAGGCTCCGTGTATGCTGTGATATGCAAGGAAAAGTGGGGGGAAAAGCTGGTTATTTACATGTAATGCCATTTTATACTCCTGTCTTGCAAATGTTGGGGGAGACAGGCAATAATGACTCAAATATACTAAAGTAGCCTTGGGCTTCAGTCTCCAGTTTGTTAACATAAATTAAATGCTTGGGTAGTGAAGGAAGTCAGCAACAGCCACGCTGGCAATACCAGTTCTTGTGGTGAGAGACATCCTGAAGGTGAGCTGGCCAGGAAATTTGGGTGCACATTTCCCTACCCTGTGGGTGGGTGGGACTCTATTCTTCCATGTGCAGCAGAACTTCTATCTTTATGTTGTTCAAGATAGGTGATATTTCTTTGCCTAAGAAGCTAATCCTTTCTGAGATTGAGAACACAAAAGCTTTAGTTGTTATCTTGCCTTGCCTAAGTTTGCTTTCACCTCTCACTCAGATTCAGTTTGTGTCATTATTTCTATAAATTTTGGAACAGGAGGCAAAGAAAACTGAGTGGTAGGAATCTTAAAATTATGCAATGTCCTTTTACTGTAACTTAACTCTGGTATTTGGCTTTTGACGGCTACAGGGGAAAATAAGGACTTTTAAGGTCTATTTTTTTTTCAATTCTTCATCTGGTTGTAAAGCCCACTGGGGATGTGCCAGTGGGTTATTTTGCTGTTGTGAAGAGTTACTAGAGCTCACCACATCCAAAGAGATGGGCTGATGCATCCTGCAGCTGGAAGTGAAGAATTGGCATCATGTTGATAGAATGCAGCAGGGCTGGGAAATGTGGTAAAATGGAAATCATTCTGTGAAATCAGTGTCCAGGCTGTACTCAGGTCATGGGGAGAGAGACACGTGGGGAAAATATCAGTGCTCTTACACCTGAGAGAGAGCAATCTGCTGTGGTCCCTGGCAGATGCATCCAGTTTTCTCAGACTTCAGTTTTAACAGGTACAAGGCAGTACTGTAGCACTGATGGTCCACTGCTCTAAATAAAAGCTACAGTGTTCTAACCTCCAAACTGACTGCAATTAAAATTTGATGCACAGGGTATTCTGCCAGTATACATGTGAAGACACAGATGAAATGCCAGTAATACAGAGCTGGTTTAATTTTTATTTTTTTTTTAAATGCACTTACTGCTAATTGCAAATTAGAGCCAAACTGGCAGAAGAGGGGCATAGTCATGTGGCATAGTTTGTTGATTCATTCTTATCTTCTTGAAGCACTTAAAATATGTACCACCTGGTGAAGGCATGGGATCTGCTTGATTTTTAAAAAATTTTTACTCTGTTTTCTTTTCCTTCTTCTTTTCAGTTTTTTTCTTTTTCTTTTTCTTTTTCTTTTTCTTTTTCTTTTTCTTTTTCTTTTTCTTTTTCTTTTTCTTTTTCTTTTTCTTTTTCTTTTTCTTTTTCTTTTTCTTTTTCTTTTTCTTTCTTCTGTTTTCCTCTCTCTGTTTCCATTTTGGTTTTTCTCTTTCCTTCCTTTTGGAAGCAGAACAAGCAGCTGAAAACTAATCCAGGACCAAGAGATTTCTACATGCAGCTCTGTGCTCAGACTTCACCCCTAACACAGTGCTTTCAGTGCCTGACTGCAGTGAGCTAAAAAAAGCCTTCTTGTGGCAGAGGTGCACTTTGGAGTGAGGGAATGGTGAGCTTGCCAAGCCATGCTGGAGAGTGAGACAATGCTCTGGATGTGGTCCAAGGACACCCTTGCTGTGCGTCAGCTCAGCAGTGCCCAGGAGCACAGGAGATGGTGGCGACAGACACAGCTCTTCCCATGCCAGCAGCTGGCCATGGAATGGGGACAAGAGCCCTCCAATGACAGTGAAGTTGGAAAAAGGGCTCAGCTCTTCCTCAATTCCTGTAACAGCTCAGGATGACTTCTGTGCAGCACCTGGGAGCTGGAAGCCGTGGAGCGGGTGGCAGTTTTTGGAGGCGTTGGAGCTTCTCCTGCACAAGACACTGCCACAGCTCCCAGGACTGGCAGCCAGGCCAGAATTCATCTTTTCCCCCTCAAAGCAGCTCACTTTGTAGCCATGGCAACTCGCTGCCAAGCACAGGCAGGCCCAGCACTGGCTCTCTGCAGCAGCTCTGGTCCTGCTCAGCGTGGCTGGCCAGGCAAGGGAGTTTCCAGATGTCTCCTCATCAGCTTACAGTCAGCTGTTCTGGTCTCCCAGAAGACAGTTCTGAGGCTGAAATCAGAATGAGAGTTTGTGAGCCTCCCTTCATGTGTCACTCTTTGTGAGGTGCAGCATCCGCTCCATGGCTACAACATCCTCTCATGGTGTGCTTCCACATCCTCTCCCAGGGTGCAGAGCTGCAGACCTTGGGTGAGAGTCATCATTAAATCTGAGCAGGGGAGTGGGGCTCAAAAAGGGCTCAGTTCTCCTCAGAAAGGCTGTCTGGGCTTGCTGCTGTCACAGAGAGCTCTGTGTCACAGTGCACCTTCTCTCTGTCTCAAAAATCCTCCACTGAGATATGTATTCTGGAGTGGAGCAGGGATTTGATCCTGCTCCAACAGCAAGTTCTAATGAGTTAAAAGATGGAGTCACACAGATGGGACTTTGCTCATTGACTTCTTGCTGTTGTTTGCTCTTACAGACATATGTTATACCCTGCATTAGTCATAGATGTCCTTTAAGACACCTTCTCATTAAAGCAGCAGCCTTCCTTTGTGAAAATTTCTTAATTAGGATTTCTTAATGAAAACCTTTAAGTTGCTCTTCTGTATTCACACAGGCAGCCCAAACCCTTTCCTTTCACTAGCTCCAAGAGTTCTCCTGAGGGAAGAGAGGATGTAAGAGAAAAACAAACCATCACGTTCTCATAGTCCTAGATTTAGGTCTGCAAGGGGAACTAGGGACAGCTCTGTCCAGACATCACCCTGAGATACTTAAGAGGAAATCATGGGCACATCTTGACCTTGGTGTGAGGCACAGCTCCACCCTTGCTGCTCAGCTCCTGCAGTTCATCTCCTGCTACCAGAAAGTGTTGCTGTAAGCAGGAGCTGCAGCTCCAGAAGTCTGATATTGCTCCCTGGGGAGCCATTCTGACTTTGCTGGAAAAGGCAGCACAGTGCCTGTGAAGCAACATGTTCCAAAAGCCAGGAAGAAGGTGGTGCTGGAGCCTCGGGTCTGCATTGCTCATATCTGCAGCGCTGACGTTTCTGTGTGCCCAAGTACCCACCCCTGGGTTTCACGCCAAGTGTTGTTTCTAATACAATGATTTCCCTGGAAAAGGGCAAATCTCCAGATTCACACATCCGTTATGACAGGAGAGACAGGGAGGTAGGACTAGCCAAAAAAAAATATGACACTTGCAAAATAGAAAACAATGGATGAGATTTTGTTATACCAAAGGGCTGTTGGTAGATTATCAGTGCCACCATATAGACACTTGTTTGAATCTTGTCAGGATTCACAAATGAATCATAAGTAATTGACAGGAGACTTCAGCACTGGCAAACATCACAGTCAGCCTGATTCCAGCCTCACAGGCGTCTTCTGGGAGGCCAGAACAGTGTAAGAAACTGAGGAGCCTCCTGAGGTTTCCTTGTCCTGACCAGCCAGCAGGCCATAGCAAGCAGAACCAGAACCAGGGCAGCCACGGCTGCTGCAGTGCAGAAGAGAGCAGGGTTTCCATGGTGCCACTGCTCCCCTCAGTCTCCTTCAGGAGCCGAGTCATCTCCTGATGGAGATATTCCTTGTGCACCTGTATCCCTTTGGCTGTGGACACATCAACCAGGTTCTTCAGCTTCAGGCCAGGCAAGATGCCCAGCAGAGCCAGGATGAGAGTTCTTCTGGGACCCAAGGCCTGGAGAAAGTGTGGGGAGAGGGCGTTCAGTAGGTCTGGCTGGGAGGGAGCAGGAGGCTGGCAGCACCTGGAATGTCCCCAGAGCCTCTCTGGGCACCTGCCAAGTGGAGAGCCTCGAGTTCAATCTGCCTGCAGCACCAAAAGAGACACCATGCCCTGCCCTGAGGGCACCAGCATCATTCCCAGCCCCAGTGCAGCCCAGCGTTCCCTCTGCATGTGCACTCACTGGCTGCCAGAATCCAAGTGTGCTGGGGCTGGGGCTGCCTGGTGATGTTCCTGTCACAACTTCCAGTTCGGCACACCCTCCATAATATTGAACCCCCCAGTGGCGGATCTCCCAGCCCACAAGCTGCAGCCTTCATTCCCACTGCTGGGCTCAGCGGATCCTGGGCATCTCCACCCTGGACACAGGAGCCCTCTGGGGCTCTCTGGACTAAGGGGGCCCTTGACCAGACCCTCCAAAGCTGTAACTGAAAGGAACACAGGGACTGTAGGTGGATGTTGCTGGCTTAGGTGGAGAGATGAGATGTTTTCTGGGCCTGTCATCTTGCTCTGAGTTTTCTTGCAACCAAGAGATAAATCCCCTTGCACCGAGACAAAATTCTCCTTGTACTCTCAAATTGCTTCTGACCTTGTAATTTGCTACCTTGGAGAAGAGATCCATTCTCACCTTGCTGCCATATGCTTTCAGGGTGCTGTAGAGAGCACTAAGTTCTCCTCTGAGCCTCCTTTCCTCCAGCATAAACACTTCCATCTTCCTCAGCCACTTGTAATGACTTAACCTCTAGACACGTCCCCAACTCCTCTGAGCTTCTCTGGACACACTCCAGCACCTCCATGCCTTTCTTGCCATAAGGGACCTAAAACTGAGCACAGGATTCAAGATGTGACCTTAGCAGTGCTTTTCTCACCTTGTCAAAGAAGGAGATTGGGCTGGTGAAGCAAGATTTGCCCTGTGGTCACAGTTCTCCTCCACATTTCTGCTGCTATATCAATGCATTGAAACTAAATCTGTGTCTAGTTTGCATGAAACAGTTTGCATGATGAAACTGATTCTTCCATGCTGGTTGTTTTGTGGTCAAACTGGAAGCGCTAGTGTCAGCAAGTGACCTGACTGCAAACAACTCTTTTAGGTTATGGACATATGCTAGTGGTGTCTGTATTTGGCTCTTTCTTCCAGTCTACAGTTTCTAATCTTTAATACATGCTACAGGCTTTATAATTTTTTTTCCTTTTTTTTGTTTTCTTTTTAACTATTTGGATTTTTTGAGGACAAGGAAGGGTCAGCTTATGTGAGGACTTTCGAGCTCTTGTGCAGAGTTTGCATATTCTCCTGGAAAGCAGAAGGGCTGAATGAGAACAAGCCAGCCAGCAATGAGGAAGGTTAGATTCCAACATGCTAGCTGCCGTCCTGCGCTGCTGGTTCATCCACTTTTCAGCTCCTTACAAGTGCAACCCAGCGGAGCAACATGTGGAGCAAGGGTGACACGCTGTGATGGTCCAGGAGAAGTACAGGGGTGTTGCTGTGGTTGTCCCCTCTTTGCTCAGGATGGTTTCAAATGCCCTCATTCACTGTGGCTCAGGGCCAGCTGAATGCCACCTGCCAGTGTCTGTGAACACACAGGATCTGCATTCCACAGGAACAAGCTCAGGCCCAAAAGTGCAAAGAAAACACAGCGGTCAAAGCACGAGCTCTGTTCGTCTTGGCATGGCTGCCCATCCTCTTAAGGAGGACAAAAATGGTTTTAAACCTAAAGGCAAAAACTTCCCAAATAAAAGCCTGTAAAACAGGTTGCTCCTTGATCTTGGGAGTCAATCAAATTTGGATTCTCAGATTTGTGCCTTCCTACTGACCTTCAGTAAGGTTGCAGCAGAAGGCCTGCCTTGCCAGATGTTAAGGCATATATATGTGGAGGTGTCATGAGGTGAATCTAGAAAGGCTTCAGCCTATTAGATACCAAAGAACCTTCCTGACCATCAAAAAAAAGTTAGGAGAGAAGCCAAGCAGAGTGTCCTCATTTCAAATAATACCAGTTATGACAACAACTGAGAAAACTTATTTCAAGTACGGACCTATCTGCTGCCACTGTTGTACTTCTTGTACAAATAGAAAAAAAAAAAAAAAAGTTTCACAGGGTTCAAAGCTCTTTAGGAAACTAGGCTAACTAGGCTAACTAGGTTTTGTTTCAGGAAAATAGAATGTAATGATGATTATCCTGGGCAAGATGCAACTGGTTTCCAACATTGCTTTGGGTATTGTCTGTCTTTAAAAGGTTTAAATTGGCCTTTTCACTATTTATGAATTCTCTGTGTCTTTAAAAATAGCAGGTCATGGAGCATGGCTGCTGTGATCAGAGATGTTAGGGTTAGAGCTGGAAATTAAGCAGCCTGAATGCCTGTGAGACCCTGAGAGCACAGACAGCAATGTTCCCACCCCAAAAAGAGCTGTACATTTTTCAGGTTCCTGATGAAAAAAGCCTCCAGCTGTTGCAGCTGGATGATGATAAAGTGGAGCTTCTCCTCTCTCAGAGCTACACAAGTCTGATCTCTATCCTGGAGCTACAGCTGAATGATATTGTCTGGTTTCCAGCATTTATTGAAACACAGAGGTCTTACAGACAGAAAAAGGTCATCAATATGCGACAGCTCCTTCCCTTGCATAAAATGAATTTTCAGAGATTTTGCTCAAATCAGGATAAGAAACCTCATACCAGATTTCATCATGTTGCCTTTGAAAAATAAAGGAAAATCTTTTCCACAAAATATGTCATTCATAAAGCCTGTATAAATTATTGCTCTGTCTTCACTCAGTATCTGCTTTGCATTATTAATCACTTCAGGTTTCATTGTGAAGCTTCATTGATCATTTGCATCTTTCAGAGACAACACAACTGGAAAGCAAATGAACTTCACCACTGGCTCCGCAAGTGATTTGCATTTTGGAGCTATTGGGCTGGTAGTACATAAAAAAAATTTTCCTGAAATCCTCTCACTGGGGCTTCCCACAGTTAATGGAACCTTTCTCTCTTTCAGCACCAAGTATTTCCCTGCAGATGTTATGTTATAATTCCTTTCTAACTTCTCATACACCTGTAATATATTCTGGCATATATGACTGTGTGGAGTGACTGATGCCAAGCTTTAAAATTTTTCCTTCATCCTGCCCTGGACTTTTGCAAATGCTGCAGACTGTTGTTAGAAACACAGCTCAAACTACTCATGTTTTCTTAATAGAAGATGTTACCTTGGAAGATTGAAGCTCTTACCTCCCTGCTGTCATTCTCTGGAAAATCTATCACTTTGCTAAGTAGGAGGAAGAATTACCTGCTCTACTCACCGGTCCTTTTTAATCAGGGGATATGTTCACAGCTTGTTAACAGAGCCTTGTCTGCCTCTCTGCATGCTGCCAGTCTGACACAGCATCTTCTTCCTCATCCCTTTCCCTAAGTCTTTATGGAAGAGCTGTTACTGAGAGAGGCTGGCTTATCCTTGTGGTTATGTGATGAATTTCTCTGCTGCATGCAAGTCAAGGGATGTGGCTGTTTCACAGGGATGGCTACAGCCTTGGGTACAGCCAGGATGATGTGAAAACAGCTTTTCAATTAAAAGCAAGCCATGTTTTGCTTCCCTACCATTACATGGTAGCCAGACCTCTGAAAATAAACAAGAGGTATTTCAGGCACAGAGGGCTGGTAATGCTGGGGCAGCCCTACTTGTGGTCAGGCTCTGAGGGCCAGGCTCCTCCTGGTGACAGCAAATACAGTGCTACTGGATTTCAGTGGGCATTGGAGGGACCTGGAGAAGCCTGACACTCAGTGATGTGGGTTTTGTTCCTACTGTGTTAGTGGTGGGTTTGGCTGTGCTCTGTGAACAGTTGGAGATGATGATTTTAGAGGGCTTTTCCTACCTGAACTAGTCTGTGATTCCCTGTGTCTGTGATTCTGTGAATACAGACCCAGACTGAGCATTCCTGCTGGCTATGGCTGCATCTATCCCTGATAAAGGTATCAAAAAACTCAATTTGTCCATGTTGACATGATTTATTAAACCCCATTTTCACTATGGATAAGCCTGGATTAAAAAGGGACCCAACTGAACCTGGTGAAAAGGTTCGCTTCTAAACTCAAGGAGGTATTTTGATGTCATGCCTCAGACTACTGAGATATGCCTTCTTGTGCTGCCTGTCATCTCTGCAGGTCTTCTGGTAATTCTCCTTTGAGTCCCTTTTCATTTAAGGTTTATTCTCTTCTCGGCAGAAATGGCTTTTTCCTAGTACTCCTATTTCATAATCCCTTCCATGACAGTTTGATTTTTCTGCCTCAAACCTCCCATGATCTGCAAAGCAGCAATCAGATCTCTGCAGGCTTGTCCCACCCCGCTCTCTCTTCTGTCAAGCTGCAAATGTCTCAAAAACACCCCTGTCCTTTCCTGCTCCTCCCAGACACAGTTCAGACAGAGCTGCACAGCCTGACAGCTGACCGCCAAATTGCACTGGTGCCATGGAAAGGATGCCCAGTGCTTATTGCTGCATTATGAACCTTGAGAAAAACTGGCTCTGTGAAACCTGTAATCCACATCCCATTGGCTTTAGGAGGATCAGGAACACCTGACAGTAATTGCTGCTGCATTTCTGCTGATGTTTTCTCAATGTCGCCTCCAAGGCACTGTAGTGAAAGATAGTTTTTAGTGTTTTATAGAAAAGTCTATACAAATTAGGTTAGGGAAGTCCCTCTTCCACATGAGATGATGTGATGTACTCTGTGTACTCCCTGTCGGTGAAAATGGGGCTGCAGCATTTTGCAGACCCTGACCAGAAGAGACTGAATTGTTTCACAAGCCCTAATTTTCCTGACTTGTGCCTCAGCAGCATGGACAAACCACTGGAGGTGTCTCTCTTTCCCAGGCGCTCCCAGGAGTGAGAAGAGCAGTGGCTGAGGGGATGAACACCACCACTTTGGCCACAGCCCTGGGAAAGGTCTAGACATCCAGCCCCCAGTGCTCCCCCAGGAGCATCACTGTGCTCCCAACAGCAGTGGAAGGATTTCTGCCTCATTTGAATAATGGGTTAATTAGTGCTCCTCTGTATAAAATTGCTCCATTTTCATGTCCATCAAAGCCTATGAAAGCTTTTTCATGTGTTTTATGGGGATTAGGAGGCAACATAATTTATACAAAATACAGAAAAATGATACAGGAAAAGGAAGAAATCATTCCAGAATAGAAGCCATTACCACAAACAGTAATAATTGCTTTTTTTTAAAAAAATAATTATATTGTAAGAATTGGTATATGTGTTTTTGGGCCTTGTTCCCTGTCCTAGCACCACGCAGTGCCATGGCAGGACCCAGCTCCATGACAGGATGCACTGGGCTGGTTGTGTAAAGCCTTGGGTGACCTGGAAGCATTCCCCTCTTGTAGGGCAGGCAAAAACTGCCAGGAAACATCTGGTGGTGGGGGTGGTCAGCTCCATGAGTTTGTTCTGCAGCAACTTCAGCAGAAGAGAGGAGGAGGAGCTCTGTTTGAAGGGACTATGTAGGTGGTGCAGAGAGCACATCTACATATTTCTTTTTTTCGTGAGAAATCAGTAGAGATAAATAATTCATCAGGAGAAACAGCATAGAGGGTTGAATTTGTTGCCATTCCTCACAGAGCAGGCTGTTAAAACACATAGTACTTTCTGACAGATGAAAACTTACTGTCTAAACGAAAACGTATTAGGAATCCAAGCAGGGTTTCTTTGTTTGAAAATAACTGTGGCTGAGGTCAGTAAAGTGTTATGCTGTAGGAGAAAAACCTCATGAGGTCATTGTATAAATGAGAATTAGTTGGTTAGGGCTGAACACGTGCTGAATCTGAGCATTCCTACTGATCATCACTGTGAGGGCAGAGTCTCTGAGCAGATCAGGAGCCTCCACTGGCAGGGCAGGCTCTGCAAGGCAGGGAACAAACAGGAGAATCACAGAATCACAGAATCACAGAATCATTCAGGTCATAAAATTCCTCTAAGATTAGTTTGGAAAAGTCCTCCAAAGTTGTTAAGTCCAACTGCTAACCCAGCATTGCCAAGTCCATGACTGAGCCATATCCCCAAGCCACATCTACATGTCCTTTAAACCCCTCCAAGGATGGTAACTCCACCCTAGGAAGCCTGTTCCAGCACTTGACAACCCTTTGAAGTGAAGAAATCTTTCCTAATATTCAAACTAAACTCCCCTGGAGCAACTTGAGGCCCTTTTCTCTTGTACTAATACTTGTAACTTCTGAGAAGACGCTCTGCAGGGGAAAGATCTGGATAGCAGAAGGCTCATTGGAAGGCGGTGAGAACCCAGTACTGATAAGCACTAACCATTGTTTGTTAAAGTCTAGCCACCGAGGTAGCTAGAATTTCCATTAATGTGAACATTCGTGATATGCACACTGGCCCTTCCCAGTAAAAGTGATGCTCTTGGCAGACACTTGGTGTGAGGCTATCACAGCTTCACCAGGACATGTGGGAGCCACTCGTGAAGACAAGAGAAGATGCTGGATGCTGATGTACCTCTGGGGATCTCTTGAACCAAAGTCCAAGCCACCCCTTCTGCACCACTGAGTGACAGCGTGGGCTGTCATGTTGTCTAGTTTTAAGACAAAGCTTTAAAATCTGATGTTAATTTGTCTCCTCTTGCCCATCAATGATATCTCAATTGAACAGAAGTTTGTGAAAATACCCTGACACAAATTCTTATTTTTAAAATTGCTCCAGAGAAGCCAAATAACAGGAACATCCAGGATCAGCTGGCAATTACCTGTGTTCCCAGGTATCATTCTGATTCAGCATCTGATCACCACCTTTGCAACTCCTTTTCAGGCCAAGGCTACATCCTGTTCTAGCTACCCAGGAATTTTGCCATGAAAAGAAATGTCCCACTAGCAAGGAGATAAGCATATCTGAATGCATTCTAGAGGTTTTGCTCATAGTTCAGCTCATTGCAGGAGGCCATACAAACCTGTTCATGTGGTTACAACTACAGCTCTACGTACCATGACTATACATGCTCTAGTTACAGCATGAGGAAACAGAAACAGTAAGGAAACATCTTGGGAATGCCCCGGTTTCATAGCTCCCTTCTTTCCTAGCTTTGTGGCGGCTTGCCAAAACTGGTACTCCACACTAAGCATGGTCTGTGGGGGTTTGTGAGGTGGGACCCCAGGCTGGTGCCAGCTGCAGAGCTGGAAGGATCAGTCCATTCACCAGAATAAGGGATGTGGGAGTGCATCAGTCATTCCATATCCTTGACATGGGCTCAGGGATGATCTCAGCCACCAGTAACTTTCACTACCTTGAAAACCCTGGCTGCCATTTCAAGGCATGATTCCTTGTTTGCAGAGATAATGTCAATGGCTGGAATAATCCATCGACCTGATCCAAACGGAAAAGTAAACACTTTATTTCCATCCAGAGCCCTGTTTGCTAGGCTGTAGTGCTTGTGACACACTGGAGCATGAGCTCACACTCATGAAATATTTCAGTTCCCACTTCTGCTCTTTGCAATGGAAGCTCTCACCTCTGTTTTTACTATAAAATCCTTGTAGGAGACAGATCATCCACAGTTCTGACTCAGACCATTAAGGGCATGTTGAGAAATAACTTTCATTTCCCAGAAGACTAATTTACGTCAGCAAGCAAGAAGATAATCAGAGTCATAAATCTTTGTCTGTGTTCATCTCTCCTGATTGCTTTAAAAATATCGGAACAATACCTTCTATACCTTAACCAAATGCAGAAATTCAGCTTGTTTCTGCTAAGATCTGCAGAGCATGGTAGTTAGGCTGGTTTATATCTGCCTCATTTCCAGCAGGCTGGAATTAAGCATGGCCTGTAAATTATGTGTGACTTTTTACCATTCATGGATCCCATTATTTTACTTCATTGATCAGTTCTTTACCATAATTGGCAACAACCCACGAGGAAACTAATGTTCTACATCAGGCAAATGGGAATTTTATTAATGTAGTATTGGCAAAGAGATAGGCATGATTAGCAAGCTAAAATGTTCCCATCCCTGATGTTTGAGAGCAGTGTTGGTGTCCTCCTGCCTGCATTTTACCTGGAGTCTTCATGGGAGTTAGAAAACCTGCTCTATTTAACATTTATAGGGAAGCTATTTTATCATCTATCCCTCTATTAATATTAATTGAGGTAACTATGTATGTTCCCTCTATTCATATTAACGGCAGGGAACACAAGTGTCAGTGCTGGGATTCCAAAGCTTTTCCTTAGGACTAGCAGCCAGTTTGTCCCTTTTCCTCTCTCTCCACCTTCATTCCACACACTTCATGAATAGGCACACATGGCCAACTGCAGCACCAGGCTCTTCTGCTGATCCCTATGCTGGTGGAACAGCAATTCCTTTCACTTTAGGAGAAGCAAACCCACTGTGAATAATCTGGTTAATAAAGGCAATGTACTGAACTACAGCCTTTGCTCTTGTGTCAGTTGGAGGTCACAGAGGCACAGAATCATTCAGGTAGAGGAAAGAGGTTTAAGACCATCAAGCCCAGACCTAAACACTACCAAGGCCATGACTAAACCACATCCTCAAGAGTCATTTCTGCACATCTTTTAAATTCTCCCCCGGGATGGTGACTGCACCACTTCTGTGGTGCCAACATCTAACAACCCTTTGGTGCAGAATTTTTTTTCTAATATCCAATCTAAACCTCCCCTGGTGTCACTTGAGGCCATTTCTTCATCCTGTTGCTCACCTACCTGTGAGAAGAGGCGAATTTCCCTCTTGCTACAGCCTTTACTAGAGGGTGGTAAGATTCTCACTGAACCTCATTTATTGGAGGCTAAACAGACTCATCTCCTTCAGCCACTCCTCACCAGAATTGTACTCCAAACCTGTTGCCCTTCTTTACACATGGACAAGATCTAAGACATATCAATTGCCAAAAAAATCAATGTCCAGAGAGGAGCCACAACTATATCTCTGCTGTCCTCAGGTTCAAATCATGGGAAAGGAGAAACTGATCCCTTTATTACAAGGGTAAACACAGCCTTTAATTATTTAAAATAGATTTCTTATAAAAATGGTTTCTGTTTGGACAGGGTGGCACCAACCCTTTTATTGCTTTTAAAAGTGGGGACAGACAGCCTTCCTGGTGGGCCACGAAGCAGAGACTTTTAGATGGACCCCCAAAGCTCCCAAAGAGCAATTGTGATAACAAAGAATTGATGGTGACCTTTCATTTCTCCAAGTGAACATCTGTGGAGATAAAGATTCGTAGTGTGAGGGCAGTTAAAGAAAATTTAATTATCTATATATGCCTCCTAGATAATTTTAATGTGCCATTTGCACTCCTTGCATTCTGCTTTGGGAAGACACCTGATTATATTGATAAAAGTGATTAGGGCAAGAGAGTGAATCCCATGTCAGTTACTGGGTGTCCATAATGAGATCAATTCTCCCATTTGTTTCCTGCTCATCAATCAACCTTATGCATGTTGGGTGTAACTGAATTTGTGTCCAACAGCAAAATGAAGATATTTAGATTTACTCTAATAAAATCTAGTACCAAGGTTATATTAAACTGCTGGCAAAAATGGGAACTGCTCTAAAACATCTTAACTTGGAGTCCGCATATAGCAAAAATGTTTCTTGTTCAAGTGTAATTTGCCTTTAACTCTTCATTTTTCTCCAGAGTGCACAGCAACAGAAATAGAAAAATTGAATGGCCTCAGGTTTTTGTTTGTTTTTTTTTTTTTTTTTTTTTAATGGAGGAAGGGACGGGAAAGAGCTTCAAAATAGTTGATAAAAAACCCTTAATTGTGCTCTCAGGCCTTGGATGGGCTCACACCTCATGCAAAGTACAAGTCTCTGCAGTTAGCGTTAAAATTATGAAAGGGTTATTAGGAAGAGAAAAAGCTGTTGCACACAAATAATCCTAAAAGTGAAGTACAGGGTACATTTATTATCCATACTGGCAGGGAAAGCTGGTGTAATGCATCAGGCAGATAAAGTATTTCTTCAAAGATCCTGGAACCCAAGAGCAGATTATAATAAAGAAAAATGGCAGAAGAAAATATAATTTTCACCTGGTCCAGGAATTTTTCAATTCTTTAGCAAATAAAGCCTGTAGAGAAGAATCATTCCCTGCACAAAACCAAAAGAAAACAAAACATCAATACAAACAAACAAATAAACAAAACAAAACAAAACAAAAAATAAAAAATAAAAAAACAGAGAAGGGGGGATAAAGGAAACAAAACTCCCTAAAACAGAATTTGTACAGTCCTGGGCCAAGGGGATTTGCTGTGGAAGCATCTTTGTGAAAGTATCATCAATCTTCTTGGGAGAGCAGCATTCACAGACAGCTTTTTTGGAAGTAAAATGAAGCATAACTTCCTGATATTTAACTTACTGGCAATTAATAAATGGTTTACGATAAAACCATTCTTTATTACACATGGTGTGAGAGAACATATGTCTTGATTTTTGAGTTTTTGGGAAAGAAAGGAATACAGTGACCATCTGATTGAATTACTGACCATTTCCTTGGACACGGGGAACTAAAACACTTTGGTCATTTATAAATAACACTTTTACAATAGGATTACCTGATATTATGCAACCACAGTATCAGAGGGCACTCACCACACTTTTTCCAATGGGTTTGATCTTCATAGTACTTTGTGACTATGCAGAGCTCTTAATAAATATTTAATTCATATTATTCTGCAGGCACAAGTCCCGGGGAAGAGTCAGAAAGTGACTCATCGTTTCTTAATAAGAGATGAGGGACAAAGGAGCTCTGGCGTCACAGTGGGAGAGGGTTTATTGGTGCTGATAAAATCATCCAAGGATTTTAGAAAATCTTGTGGAATGAAAGAAGTGTCTCTCACACCATCAGCAAGGGTATGTGTGAGAAAATAAGCACAGCCAGTTTAGACTATAATAACAAAGAAAAATGTTAGCAGTAAAATAATGGTAAAAACAACAGGAGTAATTTCTTTCATCTTCCAGGATCTCTAGTCATGAACTTTCTATCATTGATGGCAATAAGGAATAAACAGTTTAGTGATCACACACTAAACTAACTGATTTATCATTGAATACATTATGCAAGGTAGAGCCATTTCTGTGTCCTTCTGGTACAATTTAATTGACTTGTGTTTATGCTCATGTTTTCCTGGTCTTCATTGATTTGGTGGCCTACAGCAAATTTACCATAAATGGTTAGTTTCAGGATGTCTCTAAGACAACACCAAGCATTGGCTCCACCTTTTCAGTTTAGCTGGCTAAACAAGAGCAGATGCATGGACAGCTATGAAGATCCTGCAGAAAAAAAATCTGTGAAAAAACACTTTACTGAAGTGAGCTATGCATGAGGTTTCCTATTCCATCCCACCCCATCCCATCCTCTGGGTGAGAAGGTTACAACCTACACTCCCTTGAGCCACATACAGAGATGGCTCAGCTGTCTAAGATACTGCAAGGGAAATTTATTTAATATTCATTTTGAAGTAAGTAAGAACCCTTCTAAAAATGGAAAAAAAAAAAAAACAAAGAACCAAACAAAAACCCAACAAAACAAAAACAAAACCACCACAAACAAGAAGACCAAACATGTCTACAAATGGCAGCTGGTCAGTGGCTGCTGCAGGACATCAGCCACCAGAGCAGGGACAGTAAGCTCTGCCTTCTCAATGCTACCTCCTGTGAATTCCTTAAATGTTCTTGAGGATGACTTTGAGATGATTCTAACTATCCCTTCCTTTTTTTCATTCCCCAGAGTTTGTGAAAGTTTCCACTCCACAAACCAATAGAAATTCTATTGAAAAATGGCTATGCAAAGGATATCTGAAAAATGACTAATCATAATTGCATCAGCCTCCTTGACTTATCCTCATTACCTGACACTTACTCTCTCTTCATATGAAGGTTTTTCTCTACTTTGCATACTCATATTAAATTCTGCCTTCAAGCAGAAGTTTGAGCAGCAGCCCAGGAGATAAATGGTCAGGTGTACCTTGCTAGAGTAACCATATATTTCTATTTTTGGCTGGGCTGCCTTTTGAGTTGCAGCACCGCCCTGAAAGTAATGTCTGATGCATGACAGTTATTGTTACGAATTGCTTTTGCAGATCTTTCAAGCCCGTAGGATGCTATAAATTCTCAGGCAAAGCACTGAAGGGTAAATTCTACATCAGTTCCCATCTCAGTTTTAAATTAACAGTGTCTTGATTGCATGGAGCTTTACACTAAATGAGCATCCACAATTTCACTAAAAGACCCTACTGTTTCCAGTTTTTGTAGGTCCTGCTCTCATTTTTCCTGCACCAAGAGGTCAGTGCTGGAGAGTTTAGCCCATCTCCTCGGGATCTGCCAAGTGCTGCTCAGCATGAGGGGAGGGTTGAACATAGGGGTGCTCCTGCCTTCACGTGGAAGGAGCAGGCATTTTCATTTACACTGGGCCACTAAGAAGGTTATCAGTCAACCAGGAAAAATGAATGTCTTCAGAAACAGATTTTTCCCTATTATCCCCTCCAAAACAGATCAAAAACTGTGGTGCTGCAGCTAATGCATGTAACTAGTGTTTCATGAACTTGGCACTATTACAAATAGTGTGTCTTCATGCTACTGTAACAACTCAGGTGCTGCATAAAGAGGAGTGCAAATGTTTCAAGGTGGATTAATCCTTCATGTTCGAATCAATCCTTCATTTGTTTTATATCTGCTAAAATCCTGATTCAATTTTATGCTGTAATGTCACCAAGACTCACTGGGTACTGCTGCTGCATGACTTTGCTTTGGGCTGCTGTATAACTTTGGAATGGCCTCAAAAATCAGAAGAAAGTTGTCCTTTTTTGGGTGCATTGAAAATACAAACATTTGTAACATTTCAGGGGGCAGAGAGGCAACAACAACAACAAAACAACAACAACAACAAACTAAATTGCCTGAGCTGTTTTATCTGCCAAGAGTGTGGCAATTTTGAGGGTAGATCAGTAAAACTGGAAAGGCTATATCAGCACAATGGATGAGTTCTGACAGCAGGGCCAGGCAGACAGACATTTTGCAGCTTATTTGTAAAGCTCCTCTTTGGCTCAGAAAAGCTCAAAGCCCAATAAGAGATTTTGAGTGGTGGCATTGGTCCTGCATGGCCTGAAGCTGGTGAGGGAAAGCATCCCCAAAAGGATCCTGGTGACATCCCTGCCCTCTCCACTGCCTGAGGCCTTGCTGCTGTCTAGGAGATGGAAACTGCCTTTATTGCCCTTGGATAAAGAGCACTGCCTTTTTCTCTACCTCACAGCCATTCAGGCTTCCAAACTTCTGCAAGGAGACGCAGTAAAATAAAAGATCAGGATAGTGCTGTTTTATTCCCTGAGCAATGCCAAAAGAGCTAAAACAGGCGTTATAAATACCTGCCAGCAAATGAGAAGGTTGTTGTGCTCGATGCCAATTTTATGATGCCAAGGTGAAACTGGTTTAAGTCACTGCTATAACTTACACAGGCATAGCAGTGACTTTTCACACTCACTATTTTTTCACTCCACCAGAAGTTATAATCCTGAAAGTATGGATCCACTTTCTTTTCCTATCTATTCTTGGAAAGAAGCATGCTATGCAAGGGTTCTCAAAAACAAGGTGCAGGAGAAAATCTGGGCTTATTTCACCTGTAAAATTTGCTGATTTTTCTGAGCCAAGTTTTGTGTCTTAGGACTAGCACTGCCTAATACATAAATAATATTCCCATAAATACTTAAGAAAAAGC
Source organism: Bombycilla garrulus (assembly GCA_013400315.1). Lineage (NCBI taxonomy): Eukaryota > Metazoa > Chordata > Aves > Passeriformes > Bombycillidae > Bombycilla > Bombycilla garrulus. The sequence continues at coordinate 69,312 of VXBU01015750.1, read as the reverse complement.
ATTTTCCCCATTTGAAATGTGTGTTTACTTTGTAGGAGAGGTGTTTACTTAGTGTCAGAGAGATGAAGATTTGAGCTTTGTGAGCTCAGAATGAACTTCCCACTACCTGCTGTGGGGGCAGAAGAGGGTCCTGGCCCAGCTGGATCTCCCGGCTGCTACTTTCTTTCACAAGAAAATAGTAGAAAAGGGACAACTGAAGAGGATGGGTGTTTTTTATTATATAAATAAATATAATAAATATAATTAATCTGGAAATACTGAATATTCCACTTATCTTTACAGCTTTGAAAACTGAGCTTTCCCAACAGGAAATTATCACAGCTTATGAGGCAGTGTGATTACCAGCAAATTGCATGTAGGGACCCCATGCTCCAAAACACTCTAAGCTTCATTTCATACATATTTGTACATACATAGGCACTTTGCACACTGAACAGCATCAGCTGGTGCTCTTTCAGTGAAAGTAAATGCAACATTAATAAGTGATAAAGAAACAGATTTCCATCCTGGTGGACAGAACTTGCAAGATGGACAGCCTGCAGCATGGGCTTTGGAAAATCAGTGTAATTTTCCCAGCCACTTTGTCTTGGGGTGACAGATTAAGAAATAAAGTTCTTTTGTGAAATGCTTTGCTATATTGATTACTAGTCCTGCTGTAAAATGCACCATGATAAAGATTGTGTGCTCTGTTTTGTTTGTTTGATTGGTTGGTGTGGTTTTGTTTTGTTGTTTGTTTGTTTGTTTTTTCCTAGGACAATCATAATAATTTTGATTCCAAATAATGCTATCCATTTTATAGGGTATTTAAAAGCTTATTTCTCTCATTCTCTGCAAAACCATAATTTAAAAATTCCTTTCTCCTTACAACAGGCTATCAGAGTGCTTTGCACATGAAGGATAATATTGACATATTCAGTGGGATATTTTTAGCATAGTGGGAAAAATAAAATCTTGGGAAAGGTCAGCTCTTTCAGAGTGCTAATTAAATTTCTGCGGAAGGAGATTATATCACGATGGTGACACGCAGGCTTGCAGCAGCCTGCAGCAAGCAGCCTGGGTGAGAGGGGCTGGCAGGGGTGGACCTGACAGATCACCCCTGAGTCATGCAGCACCAGATTTCCTTCCCTGATGTTTTCATTGTGGCAGGGCAAGCAGGCAGATCTCACAAAAAGAGGTTTCCCATTAGTTAATGGCAGCTCTGTGCATCCTCTCTGGGAGCAGGATATGCTGAGGGAGGGATGGGTACGGGGTGGGGCCATCAGGAAAACTCTGCTGTTCTAACTGCACTTAGGACAGCAGACTCAGCCTGGGACAAAAGCCCTGAGGATTCAGGCTGGAAAAATGCAATACGTTTTCTACAGTGAGAGTGGTGAGGCACTGGCACAGGTTTCCATATCCCAGGCACAGGTTTCCAGAGGAGCTGTGCATACCCCATCTGTGGGAATGCTGAAGGTCAGGTTGGACAGGGCTTTGACCAGCCTGATCTAGGGAAAGATGTCCATGCCAGTGGCAGGCAGAGTGCAACTGGGTGGTCACTTATGTCCCTTCCTACCCAAAGCCTTTCTATGATTCTATGATTTTATCCTTCTGTGGCTCTATATGTCTATGACTTGACGCTTCCATGCATCTTTAATTCTATGATTTTAGGGAAGGAATTCAAACCTAAGGTCACTTTTAAACCAAAATGATGCTAACATGAGCACAGGCAGAGGTGGGACTTGACACATCTTGGCATCAGCAAAATGCTCTGTAGAGCCTGGAATTTCAGAGCTCTGAACAGTGATGATAATTGCTTGGCAGTAAACAGCCACCTTCTTCTCTCTTCAGCAGGGTAAAAACAACTTGCACCAGTGGAAGAATTAAGAACATGTTAAGTAAGATATTTTTGAATAACTAAGCTATTTTGAAAACTGACTTCCAATGGATATGAAGAATGCAAACAGCTTTGTGTTTTCTGTGGTAACTGGCTGCCTGGATGAGGCAAGGCACAGAATATCTGCATCAGAAAATGATTTGTGTTCTGCAGGAGAGTGAGAGGAGCAGCTGAGCAGCAAAGCCAGTGCAGCCAAAGCCTGACAGGTCCTCACAGGCTTTGGATCCCTGTCTGCACCTGCCAGGACATAAAGAATGCCATCAATTTGTCTCAAAGCACTGTCAGAGGAGGAGGTTCCCACAAGATGAGCTGCCACAACAGGCACAGATAGCGAGTGGGAAGGCATTAATGTCAGGCCTACATGGAGGTGAAAGGCTTGGAACTCTTGGCCTTGGCATATGGTCTCATTTGCACCTTAGTTCTGGCAGAGGCATCTTTTGATAATCAGGTCCTAACACTGTTTCAGAAGTGGGATCCTGACATTATTCCAGGGGGTCATAACAGCACACTTGTCATGTACTATCTCTTCTTTGCCTCCACCCAGAGGACTTGTCACCCCTGCACCCACCACTGACTGCTGCCTCCTTCATCCTCTGATCCTGCTGTGGCCGCCGGTGCCACCGTAGATCCCTCCATCATTCCTGGCCAGGGATGAGCAGAGACTTATTTTTCTGAACATGTTCACTGATCTCCTGCAGAGCCCTGTGGTGGTTTAGCAAAACCTTTCTGGCTGAAGACAGTTTTGGTCGGTTACCAGCTGATGGCACGAAGGCTGTTCATCCTCCCATCAAGTCACTGTCACTTCCCAGCAAGTGTGAACCCGTCTTCACGCTTCCACAGGCAGACACAGCAAGTTGCCTGCATTGTGTCTGTTCAGTGGGGGATCCATCGTCCGGGGTGGAACTGTCACCGTCTTTCAAGACTCAGATTTTAATAAAAAAATTCTGCACAAAGCTGTG
>VXBU01015750.1:51904-66421 GCA_013400315.1 Bombycilla garrulus | reverse complement strand
GTGTCCCTGACCCTTTTTTTTCTGTTTTTTTCTCTGTAGTAGGTGTTGTTGTTAGTACCATAGTTATTGTTAATTTGTATCTTGTTATACTCATTAGTAAAGGACTGTTATCCCTCCCCATATCTTGCCTGAAGGCCGCTTAATTTCAGTAATTCGGAGAAAAGAGGGGGGGGGGGTCCTGAGGGAGGGTTCTGCCTTCCCTAGCAGATACCTGTCTTCAACCCAAGACAAAAGCGTCTGAGCAGAATGACTGCTTTGAATAGAGCAATTGAGAAGATGAAAGGAGGGAGGGTAGCCCTGTGCATCATGTTGTCATATGCTTCAGGAGAGTTCTTGGGGTGGGTGTGAAGAATCCATGAGCAAATAAGTCTGTACAAGAAGATCAACAGAGCTAAATCTGGGTGCTGCAGTCCTGGGCCCAGCAATGGGAGGTTGTGGCTGAGGGTCCTGGAAGAATTTCCTTGGACTTCATTTGGGAAGATTAGATTTAGAATCATTAATTGCCTATGAAATCCTTGAACACATTGTATTTAAATTCCAACTAATTGCTCCAATCTGCAGTTAATTTTGGAGCTGCTGTCAGTGTGTTCTCACCAACAAAGACATGAAGGAGGCTTCTGAATAAAATGTCTATGGCAGAGCTTTTTCCCCACAAATGAGTGAGCAATGCTCCCAGCATCACGTCATTGGCCTCTGCCCCCTTTTCCGCAGTCTTTTCGGGTTGGATGTGCAGAGGAATAGCAGCCCAGTATTTCTGAGAATGCCTCATGACAGACATAATTATACAGTGAAATGCAAACTAACAAGCTGCATCTACTTAGTATTAAGGATTAATGATCTCAGCTCTAGTCTTTGCTTCCCTGCAGGGTGGCACATCTCACAAAAATCATGCTTCAATAAATACAAAAACTGTGGTGTGCAGCCAATGCAGAGTGTATGTGTAGAAATAAGATTCTTACACTTCTCACCCATCATATGAGGCTGGACCTAATGTTCTGCAGCTCACTTGCCTAAGGCAAAACAAAGATGCAGATTAAAGAATCATGGCATCACAGCATGGTTTGGGTTGGAAGGGACATTAAAGACCATCCAATCCCACCCCTGCCATGGGCAAGGGACACCTTCCACTAGACCAGGTTGTTCCAAGCCTCATCCAACCTGGACTTGAACACTTCCAGGCATAGGGCAGCCAGAGCTTCTCTGGGAAATTTCTTCAAAGTGTTTCATCACTCCCAGTCCCACAGTCAAGATTTTCTTCCCAATATCTAACATAACTTTGTCTTCTATCAGTTTAAAGCCATTCTTCCTTGTCCTTTCACTCCAAGCCCTTGTCCAGAGCTCTCTTGGAGCTCCTTCCTTTATGCACTGGAAGGGGCTCTAAGATCTCCTCAGAGCCTTTCTTCTCCAGCCTGAACAACCCCAGCTCTCTCAGCCATCACCAGACTTGCCATCCACTGTGATAAAAACTCTCTCTTTGCTCCCCAGGATTATTTACTTTCATTTCCAAGCTACTTTCACCAGTCCTTTCTCATTGTTCTTTGTGAATATCTCATACGGTGAGATGTTGGGCACTGTGGGCCACACCACACACCCAATGCCTTCCTCTTAAATCCTCCCCACATTTTATAGCCGAGGCGTGGAGCTTCACTCACCCTTGGCTGTGGCTAGGTGTCTCCGGACTTTCCCCCTGAACCAGAAAATACTGAATAACCTGTCTGCTTGCTCTTTTGATCTCCCTGGCATCCATTTCCCAGCTGCCTGCTGATGGTGGGCTCCTCTGGAGCACCCTGGAACATGCTGGATAGGTGGCAGGAGGCAACAAGCTCAAGTGGCAGACTTGGCTGGTCAGCCTGCCTCAGTCTAACTCTGTTTGCCTTCACATCCAGGTTTTCAGTCTTCTCCAAAGCTACACTTCAGGGGTAACTTTACAGAAGGGAAAATATGGTTTAATAGAGCACGTGCAACATGGGTTATGAAGTCAACTGCCATCCCCATACAGTTTCTGGTTTATCCACCTCTCCCACATTGCCTCTGGCAGGCAGTGTGTGTGTAAATGCTGCTTCAGGTTATCATCTCCCACAGCCAGGGGATGGAGATCCTGTCCCTTGTTCAGTTTGGTTTCTGTTTGATGAGATTTGACACTTCAAAGTGAGCCTCAGTATCCGTTTGGGGTGGCTTGTGTCGGACATTTACTAAAAACAGCACATCCATCAGTGTTCCCACATGGCTGTGAGCTGGAAAAAAAACCTTCAGAGTGTGAGCTAGAACCAGAAATGCAACCAAACCCTTCAGGTAGGGTTTTTCTGTCAGTTTTTTTGGAGAAGCTACTTGAAAACACTGTTCTTTCTTACCTCCCTTTAGTAGCTACTGCATGGTGTATTTAGTTTCCCTGAGTCTGGCCCTGAAGTGCCCCCATGGAAGGTTGTACATGCATCCACCTGGCAGAGCTTCCAACAGCTCTGTGGAAAATGGTACAAGCTCTCAGACTTACTGACACATCCAGCTTCATCATCTTAAGCCTGTTTGAGCAGGAAAGAACCCTTCAGGGAAAAAGGAAAAAAATGCTATTTCGGTATGTAGAGAGAGAAGAGTTACCTGGGTCTTAAAGGCATGATGCACCAGGTCTGCCTGGGATGCCAGATTTTGGATTCCCTAAATGAGTACCTAGAGCAGAAGTGGATCCTTCCGCTGCTGGAGCACCAGCCGCTCTGTCAGGCTGGCTCCCCAGCTAGGATATCTGTATTCTGGAAAAACGCCGAAGGTTTCCTTTTATGTCCTTACTGTGGCTGGCTGTGTGAGTAAATCTTGTAGTCAGGCGAAGCATGAATAGTTTGGCACATATAATTTACTCAATGTATTCAGATGCAGCATCCTGAATACTAAGTACTGCTCTCCCGTCAGTGAAAAAGACTAATTTTAAATGTTGGGGGCTTTTTTTCTCTTTCTTGCCAGTCAGTGGGGGTTATATTTAAATCCTGCACTCGCATGTGTGTTTCAAATAAATAGATCTGGGTTGGTTTAGTTTGTTTTTGGGTTTTTTTAGAAAAAGAAATTATCCACACTTGCAGGAAGACAACTGGCCTGTTGAGTCAGACTCCAAGGGGAAATACCGGAGGAACTAAAAAGGCAGGTCTGGACTGAAATGGAAGGATAGTCTCTTGAAGAAGACTTGAGGAAGCATGCCCTTGGAGGCAGGACATCCAAGCTTTTTTCAGCCCCTAGAAGGCGGTGCCCAATCTCTATCATCGATACCCCACACTGCTAGCCATCATCAGTGACTTCAGAAAGGTGCTGCTCCCATGGCCACATCTGGAAACACTTCTGCTCTCCGCCCCTGGGGACCTACTGGGAACACCTCTCTCCATCTGCAATTACAAGTTGAGGGTGTTTAGTATACAGAAAGCTTCATTCCTACTTTTATTTTTTTCTTTTTTTTTTTTCCTTTTTTTTCTTTTTTCTTTTTCTTTTTTTTTTCTTTTTTTTTTTTTCCTTGCCTTTTCTTGCCTTTTCCTTTTTTTTTTAATTAGAGAGTACTGTAACAGTGAGCAGCTATTATGGCACAGCCTGTCAGCTGTAGTGCTGGCAGGTGGGTATCTGCGGGTTGTGTCTTGGGTCTGCTGATAGGGACCTTACACAAATTGTATCTCCTGCCTTCATCAGTCCCTCTGAACTAGCCTGTCAGCTCAAGAGACAGGGAACAAGGCTCAAGCTTGATTGCAAGCCTCCAGCTCCCTGCTGGGGAGCTGAGAGGACAGGAATCAAACCCTGGGGCTGATTTCTAATTGGTAAGATAAGGAGACATTTTAAATGAGATAGCTGTAATTAGGATGAGAGGCACTACAAAGATCAAGAGAAATGCTTCTTCAGAGCAAGCTGTTGCTTCTCTCAAGGGGAGCAAGCAGAGGAAAGGTAACCTGCCTGAAATGGGTTCACTGCAGCAATTAGGCAGGAGACAGTATACAGAAGTAAATCTCTTCCTTCAAACTTGAGACTGATTTCAAAGGAATCAGAGCTCATTGAAAAAATAAATTAATATTATTAATCTGACAGCTTGTTTAGCTTGGTTATTTTGCTCTTACCTTCATGTTGAGAACATTATTTTTAATTACTTGTATAATTTTCAAGCATGCATGGAGAAGCATGGGGCTACTGTGATGTTTGAAAAAAATTAGACAATATTTGTGAATCCAGCTGGGAAAGTTAATGGTCTGCCAGGCCAGTGGAAGTGGAGATGCTGGCAGTGACTCCATGTCCTGTGGACAGTGGCCACCACTGGCTGAATTCCTTCATCCACACCTTTCCTCTCAAAATGCCATCAACCAGCTTGGAAACCAGAAGGACTCAGAAGTGCTGTTTACCCCTAGAAACAGGGGTAGGAGGAAAACTGCAAACTGTTTAGCAGTGATGACAACTGAGATCAGAGCTAACACCAAAGTTCCTGGTAAACACACCTCCAAAAAGCAGTGACAGAAGGTATCCTCCACTACCATGATGCTTTTACCACAAATCTCACTTCACCTTCTCTATTTTCTTTAGTGCTAATTTTAGTCTTCCATATTTTATACAGTCTGCAGGTTTCTGATGTCTATAGTTTCCTTGTGCCACTTCAGTTATGACACAGTTTAGACGTGACCTGTTCATCCACAGGAAGCTGGAGATGAAATTTCAAGCATTTGAAGAACACTGCTTGAGCATATGCTGAATGCAGAGCAGCTGATTTTTCCCTGAAAGTTTCTTACAAGCAACACTAATTATCTTACTTTTCTGAAATTTTACGAGTGGCGTCAGTGCTTAAAAAGCCATCAAGACAGTCTGGAGAATAAGGTTTTGCTGGAAATTTTGAGCAGAGCTCAGAGCTGTAAATGATAAGGTCACAGCAAAAGGGAACACAGAAACTGAATTTCTTCTGACAGCCCTCCTGGTGCAGCAATGCTGAGTATCAGAGGTTTCCATATATGAAAATATATTGAAACAAGAGCATCTTGTGGTCTGCTCAGTAGCACAGAGCAGCAGCAGCTGTGGCACTTCCCTTGGTCTCCCCAAGGCTCCAAGTGGGAGGATTCAGGCCACTGCCTTTCATATATTGTTTAAATCGAAGCACTCCAAACAAGCAGCCAACAAATGTTTTGACATGAAAAACTTGCCTTTAGGGCTTTTGCTTTTTCTCAAACAAATTTTTTCTCTTTTTTTTTTTTTTTATTTTTTTTTATCCTTCCTGCTTGTGCCTTGTTCTCCAGCCCCCTTAACACAGCACACAAGGAGCCAGAGAGCAGCCTTGTTTCTCATCTATTTCAGACCAAAGGGCAAAACCAGCACTGCCCCAACAGAGCACAGAGCACAATGGATCCTTAAAAATGAAAAAAGAAAAGGCCAGAATCAAGCACTTCCTCATGTTACAAGAGTACAGCGGTTAAAAATGGGTTCACAATCACCCAAATGCCTTGAGCAGTGACAAATGCCTTTGTCCCAGTGCTGCCCTGGCCCTTTGCTGCATCCAGCAGCAGACCTGGGGGTTACATGGGGTTACCAGCAGCAGGTGAGAGGCCACGCATTCCCAAAAACCTGTTGGCACCCTTGCTGCTGCATTCCTAAGGTCTCTGTGCTTTTCTCAGGGCATGAACCCACACATGTGGGCAGCCCCTGGAGACACACAAGGAAAAACCAGGCAGGGTTGCTGTCAAAGCAACACAGCAATGGATCTCCCTGGTTTTAGATAAAAACTTGGTTTAAGAGAAGTACATATTTGAAAAAAATTCTTCACTGTGAAGGTGGTGAGGCACTGGCACAGATTTCCAGAGGAGCTGTGGATACCCCTTCTCTAGGAATGCTGAAGGTGAGGTTGGACAGGGCTTTGACCAGACTGATCTAGGGGAAGATGTCCCTGCCAGTGACAGGCAGAGTGCAACTGGATGATCTTTAAGGTCCCTTCCAACCCAAGCCTTTCTATGATTCTATGATTTTTATGACTCTATAATTCAATGTTTCAATGCTTCTTTAATTCTATGGCTTTATGATTTTGGAGGGGGAATTCAAATCTAAGGCCACATTTTAACTAAAACGATGCCAACATGATCAGAGATGGGACTAGACATATCTGCTTTTTTTAATCTGTGCCCTCAGTACAAGATCAAGAGGATTTTGAAGGACATCCTAGAAATTAGGTTTCAGTAGATATAAATGTTTGCTGTTTGCTGTTTGGTTTTTTTGTTTGTTTGTTTGTTTGTTTCCCAAAATTGAATATATTGCTCCTATTTGGTGGACATTTGTAGACCTTTGTTTGGTATCAGCAAAGTGCTGAGTGGAGTTTGGAATTTCGAGGTTCTGCACAGTGGTGATTGTTGCTTGTCAGTAAACAGCCACCTTCTCCTCACTTCAGGGAGGCAGAAACAACTTGCTTCAGTGAAAAAAATTAAGAGTTAACAAGGCCATTTCAGTGCTTGAAAATTGGCTTCCAATGGATATGAGGAATGAAGCTGATTTTTTAAGTTTACTCAGTGTCTGGATAAAGCATTGGCTTGTCCCCTGGGTGCTGCGATTTTATCTGTCTGGCTGCATAGTCCCTGCAAAGCCATGGCATCTCCCTGTTCCTCCAGTGTCCCTCTGAGAAAGAGAAATAACAATTCTGTTCCTCGTAAAGAATAAGCTGATGAATCATGCCAGTTAGTGTCCTATCTCTTAATTTGCCATTCTCCAAAAGGAATTATGGGGCACTGTCAGAGTATGTATTAAAAACATTGGGATTTCTCTTTAAGCTATTCTTAGCATTTGTAAAACCAGAACATATGTCATTGTTTATTCAGTTGAAACAGATCTATGATTTTTGGCTTTCCTTCCAAACTAAGAGCTGGCACACTGGTCCTAGAAATGCTGGTGGAACCTCATGCATGAATAGGTTTTAGAGTTTTGTTACCTTGCATACCAGTGAGAAAATTCTGCTTTGCAGCTCTGTGTTTGATTGTGCTAAGTCTTCTTCTGTTGTTTGCACAAGCCAAAAGAAGAGGTGGGAAGGAGGACTGACAGCCTCTCCCACCTTTCCAAGGACAATCACTTGCCCCGGATCTGCAGCCAGGGAGGCACGCAGAGAGATGGACACCATGGTGTGGGCACACAAGCACCTGATGAGCATGGAACAGATAAATGAGATACCAGGCTGCCTGTCTGGGAACACCCACTGCTCAGGCAACCTGGATGGGATTTTGTTCAAGGAAGCAAACTGAAAAAACACCAAAATGGTGACACAGCATCTCCTAAATTTCATCAGTTTAAGGAGGGAAGGCAAGGCAAGACAAGGCCAGAGAAGAAGTAGCACATGGACAGAGGAGCAGACACATAAGTGCCCAAAATCCAGAAGGGGAGCTGGATGCCAGGATGGCAGGATGCCAGGCAACTGCATCAGAGACCATCTCTAACCGTCTAAAGCCCACAGAAGCTAGAAGACTAGCAGACGTCTGACACCATGTTCAACATCTTTTTCCCTTCTATTTTCTCCTACTCTCCCTCCACCCCGCCTTTTTTTCAGCTCCAAGAAAAATACCGGCACAAAAACCTCCACTCAGGAAACAGGGTTACAATTTTCTTCTCTCTCTCTATCTCTCACTGGCATTTTGTTCTGAAATTTTCATCAAGAACTCTTTATTCTGAGAAGTGTGATGTTAAAATTAATGCCACGGTCACTTTGACTACTGCAGAGCCATTTAACCACCCCTCTCATCTCTGGAATCAGTTGTGTAGGTGATACGCGACACTGTGATAGTGCAAACAAATATCTGCTCCTGTGGGCGTGGGCTTGCTCGCTCCAATATGTTCTTGAATCTAATTGGGAATTTCCAGGCATATATTGCTCATGCTCTTTCCAAAATAACTTGTAAGTAGTATAAAGTGTATGAATTAATCATCCTTTTAATCTGGCAAAAGTTGTGCTATATCTGCTCAATCACGAGACATTTATTTTTGTTCTGGGTATTCAGGAAAGAATATTTTTGGTTTGGTTGTTGGGTTTGGCTTTTTTTTTTCACAAGTGCTGAGAGGAATTTCCAGCTTAAAGAAATAAAGCAGTTGGGTTTTTTGCAACAGAAAAGAGATTTAGCAGCAAGGTTGTCAATCCTACTGTTGGAAGGGAGAAGGTGAACCAAGGCTGTTTGTTTGATTTGGTTTGTCCAGAGCTTCACACCATGCTGAGGTGCATGTACACTGTGATAGCATGAGTGCCCCTAGAGCTCTGAGTCTGGGCACACACACCAGACAGTCAGCAACATTTCTGTGTGCAATCTCCTCCTTGCTGTGGCTGAGGATGAGCTGTGTGACCACTCATGCACCAGTCCAGGTGCTGGGATGTCACTGACCATTCTGGTCATGCTGTTTCCCATGCCGCACTGTGCAGTTGGCTGTGCTGGTATCAATTTGGGCAGGTCATTTCAGAAATGTCCACGGCTCAGAGCACAGTGCAGAGAGCAGTGTGTACAGGTGAGCCATGTAGGACCATGAGACACAGACAGTGCTATCAGAGTGTCCTGCTCCACAGCCATGAGCAGGTGGTGCACACCCTCCCATCAGAATTTCTGAGCACTGGGGGAATGCGCCCTTTGGGCTCCTTGTATGGAACTGTGCCCAAGCAGCAGCCAAATTGTCAGAGGGAGGTCAGTGATGTCATCTGAACAGTGCACAAATGTGAGAGTGAGTCCAAACTCCTTAGGGGAACAGAAAGTTACCCGCTGGCTCCAAAGGTTGGTGCCATCGGCCTGGCTGCTTTTGCCGCAGTCACGCCACTGCCAGCTCATGGTGCTGCCCTCCGGCAAGTCCTGCAGCTTCCAGCTCAGCAGCACCTCTGGCCTCTGGCACTGCAACATCGAGATGGCTTTGGTTGTTGAGCAGCGAGGCAGCTCAGGTGCCTACCTGAGCCTGCAGTAGCAGCAGTCGGCTCTGCCATCAGCACTGTGTGGGCCAGAGAGCTGCTGTGCTACAGAATCACAGCAAAGCCTACCCAGCAGGAAAATTTCCAAATCAGAGTTGCAGACCCACTTTCCTGTTACCCTGGTGGAGTTATCCTGGAGTACAAAACGCGGTCTGGAGACCAATTTTGAACTCTGGGGCAGAGAATCTGCACATTGCAGAGACTGATGACATAGTTCAAGAGGCGCTCAGCACCACCAGAGGTCAGGATACCTTTCTCTCACACTTGGCAGGAGTAGCCTCCAGAGTCTGAGGGCTCCTGTCATTTTCCCAGTGGCTTTTTCAACATGTTGGAAAATGTTTCCAATAGATGACTGAGGAAGTATGAAGCTGATCACAGTACTGGACACATAGACAAGGTGAGTTTCACAAGCAGCAACACTGTTGTATCGTAAGCCAACACTACTCAGTGGCACCAAAACAATAGTCTTAGTCCAGACCCCTTGGAGGATAAACATCTGGAAGCAATATGACAAGAGGAAATGGCCTCAGATTGTGCAAGGGAAGGTTTAATTTGGAAATGGGAGAAATTCCTTCACCAAAGAGGTTGTCAAGTGTTGGAACAGGCTTCCCAGGGCAGTGGTGGGGTTACTATTACTGGAAGGATTTAAAGATATGTAGGTGTGGGACTAAGGGAAACGGTTCTGTGGTGGGCTTGGCAGTACTGGGTTGAGGTTGAACTTGATGATCTTAGAGGGTTTTTCTAGTCCAAATGGTTCTATGATAAAATTACTGTGGCTATAACATACATCAGATCTGTTGGCCTGAACAGGACACTTCTGCCAGACTCATGGGAAGGAGAAAGGATTAATTACAAAGGAAGAGCTCCACTCACCTGCATGACCCTTCCTGACAGGTACAACACAGGAGATTGATTGTTCAATGATTGTATTCTGTTAGAAATATAAAATAAACTTTTTATTTACTTGTCATGGAGAGCAAGCTTTCAAGTGGTTCTTGTGACCGAAAATAAGGAATTTTCTGCAATATAGAATTTCAACAAAAGTTGCTGTGATTTGGCTGGAGGAGAAAGAGACATACAAATATTGGCAGAGTAGCTAGAAGGAGTCTGATGAAAATTTATCCCATTTCACTTATTAGTTAGAGAAGGTCATTTAATAATGAAGGCTGTCTTAGCAGTTTCATCAAAGTGGTACGTTTAAGCCAAACAACACAATGTCTTATGCAATATATTCTATAATATGGTGAAATATAAAATACCAGTCACAAAGTCAAGTCAGATTTTTATGGGAGAAGACCATTAAAAGAGAGGCAGTTACAGAAAAGTGAAATGTCTACAGCAATTCAAAGACAAGCTGATATGGCTTGCCTTCTACATTGATTTTGCTTTCTGTTTAGCAACAGGATCTCATGTGAGTTCTATAAAAACACAAAAACAACCAACAATATGATTCAGGACAACCTTTTCTGGAAAGGAAAAGTATTTTCCAAAAATACTTTTGCCGGTATTAATCTTGGATGGAACTGTTTTACCTTGGAAGGTTTGAACAATAAAATGCAAACCTGAAGTATTTGATCAGAGAGTGCTTGCTTGCATCTAAACAAAGGCTTTGATTTTAGTGTGATTAAATACATCTTTATGTGACATCTGTTCAAACATATCAGGTGCAACTGAAGACAAAGGAAAGGGGTTGATGGAAAGCAGCTTAGAAAAGCAGGCCGTCCATAATAGCTTATTTCAGAGAATAGGACTCATTAAACATTCTGCAAAATTCCAAGAAACCCTAAGTATTTCTATTTATGTAGCTCTATTCAACTCCCCAGCAATGTTATGGCAGGATACCTTCTGCTCTGCATTCAGTCTGGTGGCTTTTTTAGGACTACTGAAACATTTGTGTGAGATGACTGAAGTTTCAAATGCATGTGCTTTGATTTCACTAACCTTTTACACCTCTTTTCTGATGATACTCAAGTGACTGTATTCCCCAGAAAGGACATTTTTGCTTGCGGCTAGACACCATCATCCTGGAAAATGCTTAATGTTTTCAGCTGCCACTGGAATTAATTTTAGCTTATTTGAAGCTGAATTTTCTTTGCTTACATGGTTGGCTTTGTCGGTCCCGCAAGATCCTCCCCAGTCCTGTGGCTCTGTGCTCTACCTGAATTTTCTTTTCCTAGAGGAGAGGATGGAAGATTGCTCTTCCTTGGACCCAGCAGTGGTAGCTGGGGAAATCCCAGCATGTCTTCTCTATGCAGGAGGAAAACATTTCTGTGATTGTTTGGCATAAGAAAGATGATTTGGGGAATGCTTTTTAAGACATACATGCTGCTTCTTCTTTTGTGGCTTCCCTCAAATACAGGATGAAATTAAAACATTCAGTGTCACGTGAAGCTGCTGCTTTTATAGATGGCAAAGGAAATATTTCTTCAGATAACTGGCAGGCACTCTGTGGAATGTAACATCAAAAAAAAAAGAAAAAAAGAAAAAACCCAAAACAACAACAAAAAAAAAAGAAAAGAACCAAACAAAAAAACCCCAAAGAGATGGGTTCAGGTTACACAGTAAATTCAGAAATGCCAATACATGTGTCTAGGGGTAGTTTTCCTGCCTGCTTAAAGTATGCAGCACCTCCATTTCTACCCTGTCAGCGCTGTTCACTACTTCTTGGATAGCTCCTGGTTCTGCATTTCTTGTGGGGGATTTCAGCTCTCTCACGTGGCAGCCCAGGACACTGATCCAGGACTGGTGGAGAAAGAGTTTGATGTCTCTTCTTGGCTCCCCTGCCTTTCATTGCAAATGTTATAAATCCTAAATCTCAACAGGTACGTTACCTTTGTGATAATTTAAGTTGATTTTTGTTGATGACACATTTTAGTGGGCTGACCCCTACCAGCATCAAAACATCCACCCTGCCTTTCACTCATTCCCTTTTGCTGGGGGATGGGAAGGAAAAATTTCAAAGGGAGGCAAAGAGTCTCATGGGTTGAGATAATGGAGTTTATTAAGCAACACAAAAGCTGCCCATGTAAGCAAAGCAAAATAAAGGATTCATTCAGTACATCCCACTGGCAGGCAGATGTCCAGCTGTTTTCTGAGAAGGAAAGCCTCAGCTTGGTTAATGGCCACTTGCAAAGACAAATGGCATAATCACTAACATCCCATCTTCCTCCTCCTTTCCCTGAGCTTTTATTGCTGAGCCTGAGATCATATGGCATGGGACAGCCCCAAGGTCAGCTTGAATATCTCTGTGATCCCTCCTAACTTCCATCCCATGCCCAGACTCCTTCCTTTGGGACAAGGTGGAGGAAAAAGATAAAGAAAACCTCGATATGGTGTGAGCACCACAGCTGACAGCAATGCATCACACAGGGTGCTACGAGGATAGTGACCTCCATCCCAGCCAGACTGGCATCAAAATGGACTGGGGTGGATTTACCATGTCTGGCAAACAGACAGACACACACACAGCTGCTCTCTCTCACTCCCCTTCCTCAGTGCAGCACGGAAAAAAATGAAACGGAACAGGTCATGGATCAGTATAAAGACAGGGGTATCACAAACTGATTACCATCATGGACAAAACAGACATGGCTTGCTGAAAAATAATTTATCAGTGTCAAGTAGAAGTGAAGGATGGTTAGAAACAAAGGTGGAAGCTAAAAAATCCTTCCCATTCACCTCTTCAACCCTTCATTTTTGATTCTGCCTCCTCCCACCCAAGCAATGAGAGAGGCAATGAGGAATGAGGACTGTCGTCGTCTCATAGTATTCCCTGTGACGTCTTTCTCCTCACGCTTCTTTCCTGCTCCAGCACAGGCCCTTGCCCTTGGGCTGCAGTCCCTCATATAACCTCATGCCAGTGCGGGCCCTGTCCATGAGCCACAGCTCCTGACTGAAGACGAGCTCCTGCACAGGCGCCTCTCCCCACACCAAAATATTCCTCACACCAATATTTTCCCCACACCAAGACAAAAGTAATGACATCACAACACCAAAAGAAGTGGCCAATTTACAAACACTATAAAACTCCAGGGCTCAGCGCCTCACAACATTGGAACAACAAAATATTTTCCACAATTATTCCACTCTTCTGGGTGTTCCCAAAGTTTTGTCCACTAACTCTCCCAGCTGCTGTCCTCATCTCAAATTCCTGATCAGATCCTTCCTATTCCTAATTGGAGGGAAAAAGCAGACCCAGATGTCATCCTCTAGATCTTCCTGCTGCCCAGGAGGAGGACATGAGAAAGTGAAATGGTGAAGCCACCTCTAAGCTGAAAGGCCATGAGCAAAAGTTGAATGGGAAGACAGCTGCTCAGAAGAGGTCCCATCTTCTGTACTTGTTAATGGCATGGGTCCCTCTCTCAACCATGCCCCTCTAGTGGTACTGGGACAGACACAGCCAAGGCCCAACAGAGTGGTGAAAATATCTCTCAGAAGACTCTTAGTTTTAGAAGTCTCCCTGAGATCAGCAGGGCCAGGGCAGCTCCATTTGCTGTGGCACAGGACACTTAATCACAGCATCACATATTTCAGCCCATGACGTGGAAGGCACAGGTTTTCTTCTTATCTTTGCTTCTCACTTACCGTTATTTTCGAGCAGTAAGAAATTATTACAAATTAAATTGAATTTGTTAAATGAAATTAATTTTCCCCAAGTCGTATCTGTTTAGCCTGCTCCAGTAATTGGCGAGTAGTGAGATTCATGTCCTTATCTCAACCCATGAGCTGCTGCTGTTGCTTATTTCTTTCCCACTACCCTTTGGAGACGGATGAGGGAGAGAGCACCAGGGTGGAGGCCTGATCATCCCACCTCACATATTAAGTTATTTATAAACTTTGTACCCTAAGCATTCAATACATTTTTTATTTAAGGTGATACCTTGGGGTTTTTTGTTATGTTGGGCTCATATTTCCTGTGGCGTAGAAGGTTTTAGAAACACCTCTAGGAAAACCCCTGGGGAAAGAATTCAGCAGTAGAACAGATGCAGAGCCCAGCACAGCAAAATCCAGGCATCTTTAATGGGATGAGTGTGTCTGTGATGTAAGAGAAACATACTTGGCATTCCTTCCAGGGTTCAGGAAAAGTCTCTGATGAGGAGACGGTGGAGACCCAGGGAACCTGGCGGTCCAGGATCAGCCTTCTATGGGACAGTGTTAGATAGAGTGGTGCATGACCGTGTGCTATGGAAAACCTCTGAATTTGCTGCTGCATCTTTAAAGCATTTTCTAAAATGCATACCCTATCCTTAAAAATTGTGTTTGCTTTCGCTGCCACAGCACTGGTAAAAATGCTTCCAACCACATGCATGACACACAAACAGAAAGATTGGTTTTGTATGTTTATCAGCTTTGGACAGGGATAAGTGATTTACTTTGAAATACCATTGTCTTATCACAGCTGAACCTGGACTCAAACAATATTTAAAGAAATCTTTTCCACTGTCACTGATACTTCAGTAGCCCAAACTCTTGCACCTCTGAAGCTAGATTGTAATAATTTGATATAAAGCAGCACTTGAGTTATTAGATAAAAGTAGGCAGGCAGTCCTTGGAAGCATCCAAAAGCATCAAAAAGCACCCAACAGCATGATGTGTGGCCAAGTGTC
>VXBU01015750.1:19772-46459 GCA_013400315.1 Bombycilla garrulus | reverse complement strand
GACGTCAGGATGGCTGTCGTCGTTTTGACGTGTAAACACTCTTTTCCATTCCGGCTCCGGAGGGTCTGTGAGCCTCGGGCAGCCGCGCCGGCAGGCAGGCAGGCAGGGCTCCTCTCCGCGCTATCGCGTAGCAACGCGGCGCTGCATCCCGCCCGCATCCCGCCCGCCCGCATCCCTCCCGCGTCCCGCGGCCATGGCCGGGCGGCGCTGGGCCGGCAGGTGCGCGGCCCTGGCCGTGCTCCTGGCAGCCTGGACCCTGCCCCGAGGAGGCAGCGCCGGGCGGCTCTTCCTCAACGAGTGGGCAGCGGAGATCCCGGCCGGCCCCGACGCTGCCAGAGCCATCGCGGACGAGCTGGACTACGACCTCGTGGGGCAGGTACGGCCGGGCAGGGGGCAGCCGCCGCCGCTCACCCCGCGGGATGCTCCGTGACGGGGCTCCTTCCCCATCCCGCGAGGCTCCTTCCCTTCCCTCTCCTTCAAACTTGTGCCCGGCTGCCGCCCGCGGAGCACCCGGGAGTTTAAAGCTCCCGGTCCTCCACCGCAGCTTCCCAGGGTCTCCCGACCAAGGACGGCTCTTTCAGAGGGGACGGGGCAGGGCAACTCAGCTCTCCGTCAGGGGACAGGGCGGGGATGTCCGGCTCTCCTTGACCGGAGCAGGCGGGGAGCTCCCGTTCTCCTCGGCGGGACCGGCAGGGTCGGGCAGGGGGTCCGGCTCTCCCTGGAGGGGTCCAGGTCGGGCGCCCCGCTCTCTCTGAGGAGACCGGACAGAGTCAGGCAGGGCACCCCTCTCTCCCTGAGGAGACGGCCGGGCACCCCGCTGTGCCACAGGGGACCGGGCAGGGCGCTCGGCTCTCCCCCGGCAGTCCGAGCAGGGAGAGGAGGGCGCAGGCGGTCTCGGCTGCGGCCCCGCGCCGCCTCCGCCCCGCCGGCTCCATCGCCATCGCGGGGCTTCTCTCCAGCCATCCCTCGGGCGCTTTTTTGGGATGCCGTGACGTCAGCGTTGTCAGGGATGAGTAACCGCCGTGAGGGAGCAGCTTCGTCTCACCTCCCGGCGAGGGTCCTGTGCCGGGCACGGCGTCCCTCAACGCTGGGACCCGGCTGCCCCCGGCCCGGTCTGCTCCCCTCCGTGACCCCGGTGCTCTCCGTGGACAGCTCCTCTGGCCGTCTGCCCAGCCCCGCGTTAGGGCACTCCCGTGCTCTCCTCACTCCCAAACCCGTAGGTGTAATCCCACCTCTGCCTTTGTGTTTGGTCCTTCTGCCTTTGTAGCTGGTACGGTTGCCCCCACAGCTATCAAGGAGCCCGTCCCTCAGGGGAGTGGGGTGTTCAAAGTCAGCGAGGTGCACCTGGCTTGCCCAGTGGCTGGCTACCGAGCAAGCGAAAAAGTGGGTGGCTGTACAACCCAGCCCCGCAGTAAGGTGTCTGAAGCCATACAAAGCTTTTCACACCTGTCCGGCTGAAACCCAGGAAAAGCAGATAAAACAGATATCCAATCTGCCCACCGAAATGTGGCCACACTGAGGTGTGTCCATGAGTGTAATGGTCACTAGCACAGGTGCTGTAACTTGAGTACTGTAGTAGTAATGACTGCACTTGAGTAGCCCAAATGAAATTACTCCCCCAGCCTTCTAGCAGTACATAGGCTGAGAGAAGCACTTGTTACTTGATGAGTGCTTCCTTGTTTGGATTAAAATATCTAAAGGCTAGTTTCTTGCTCTTTTGTCTTTTATGCACTGTGAATGCTTTCAGGTTTTTATTGTTGGTACTTGCTCACAGTGCGGAAATACCTCCTGATAATTAAAGCATGCCTGTGTCTTACAGATTGGGTCGCTGAAAAACCACTACTTATTCAGACATAAGAGCCACCCAAGACGGTCACGAAGAAGTGCTATTCATATCACTAAGAGACTTTCTGATGATGAGCGGGTGAGAGTTAAATTTATTCTTTTTCTTTTTTTAATTTTCTTTTTTATTCTGTCTCCTTGCCGCTAGCTTTGTAAAGAGGTCACAGGCAGGCCTTCCTCATTTTGCAGGTCTAATATATTCAACCATCCACACTCGTGCTGTATAATACTTAACTATTCTGTCATTCCCAGGCAGAGTCTGACCCTCCCTTACCACATACTTAACAAGAGTTTTCCAAATTAAGATTTAAGATGTGCAGCACTGGAATTTCAGATGCTGATGTGCCACTTATGAAAATGTGAACAGGGAACCAAGGGGCTGGATTCAAAGTAAAAATCCATAGATGCACTAAGTTTAATTAGGCCGCGTCTGTGCAATTACCATATGAATTAGGTTTGATTTAAAGTGACTGAATATTAAGTAAAAAAAAAAAAAAGAAGAGAAAAAGGGCTGAGGTTCTGCTGGATTGGCTTCTAGGACAAGTTAAAATCCATTTTCAAAGGACCCATCACACATTCCAGACTTGCAGTCTTTTGTTACAATGATGTGCCACTGCAGAGAACAGGCAAACTGGAGAGCCAGGGGTTTAAGGTACAGCCCACTGGTGAAGCAGACTCCTCATTTGTGCGGCTTTATTTCAGAGAGAAGCTTTTCTGTTTGCAAGCATAATGAAAAACTGGGGTGCATGACAAATTTAAAGAGCAGACCAGGAAGCTGTCAGTTTCTCTTACAAACTGCTTGTTTTTTCCAGGAAATGTCACAGCAACAACATTTGATTTTAAAATCAGCATTGTTCCAGCAATCATTGTGACAATATGAGCTGTTCAAACTATGAAGTAACCTAGTTGTCATAACCAGCAGATTATCATATAAAGACAAATCACTCCAGAATGAGTAATCTTCTATCTGGAGGTTTTAGATGCAAATGTCAACTAGGAGAAAATATTCTGTGTGGTAAGACAGGGTGTTTGTTTTGCCTGTTTTGTTTCAAAACCGTACAGTCTCATCTAGTTCCTTGCAAAGAGGAACTGGTTTAACAGTTTAAATAATCCTAACCTGGGGAATGTTCTAACCTGCAGATTCAGTCTAAACTAGTTCCAATTTATGCCTACATATATGACCAGATGTCCCACATCATTGCAGTATGATGTCCAGGATCAGAGTTTTGGGTGCAGTCTCCCTCTTTTTTGGCTTACTGCTTCAAGTGAATCTGTTACAAGGGCAACAATGAGACTGTTCTATACATCACATTCTAAAATTGTAGCAGAATGGAAGTGACTGTATTATATTGCCACCAGACATTATTGCATCCTTGCATTCTTAGAGTCAAAGTGCTCCAGGTGATCTGCTAAATTTACTCCAATTTCCATTTTATTTACCATCCATTATGCAAATTAACTCTGGGAATAAATGAGATGTAATTATGCATTATGTAAGTGTATAAACACAAAGCAATCATGTAACGCTGTGTAGTTACACAGGGACCTTTGCTCTAAAGAGCTGCTCTTGTTCAGCAGCAGCCTACTTAAGAAGATTTAGATTCAACCTTTAAAAAGTGAGAGAAAACAGAATCCTGTTTTTGTTTGTATAACGCCTTCACGAATTTTACGGTATGTTAAGTGTGAAAGCTGTGGTAAAACTTGCCATTAATCTGAATATTTATCTGCTTCGTATAGTGTTTGTTGTAAAACAGATAAAGGCTGTGAATAATACATTGAAGGGTATAATTATCTGGTTACCTAACTTCTTCTGGTATTTGCATTAGTTTCCAAATCTACTTTCTTGCAAGTAGACTTGAATCAAGATTTTTTTTACTGCTTTGTGTATCACTGATTGGAGATTTGGCATGGGGCCTCAGCTTTTTGCTGGAGATGGATGGTTTGAACCTCACCCAGCTGCTGAGCGACAAATGTTTGGCTTGTTTGCATGACATATGTGCTTGGGAGTTTCAGCTCATTTCCCTCCAGTGCACTTGCTAACCGTGAAAAAAATAACTATCATGGAAGTTGTCAATTGCTAATGACTGTTGGGTGGTGAAGAGGTCAAGTTTTGCTGTGGACAGGGAAGAGAGCTAGAGGTAATTGCTACAAGTATGTATGGCCTAAGATATCAATAGGTGGTTTAAAACACCTATGCTTGCATGGCTATATTCATCTTCTATGACCAAGGTTTCTACGGAGTTTAGGATTAAATATATAGCAAAGAGAATTGTAAACATGCCTAATACAGCTACCACTTTAAAGGATTTATGTTCTCGCAGTGAATTTTCATTAGGCTTTCATTAGAAAATTGCATTTTAATCAAATCATACTTTTTAATCATAACTTCTGAGTCATGATTATCTCATACATGGTGATAGATGTCAGAATCATAAAGCTGTTCAATCACAGTAGATAAAAGGAACGGAATCTATTCAGAGCTTGAAAGCAAAAGATTAGATCCAAGGCACCCTCCATGTGAGGCTTGTCACAGGGTCTTGGCAATCTTACTGAACCTGAGTTTGTTTTGCCTGCTTGGAATTTGGGATGAAAAGGACCAACTGCCTCTGCATCAGAGTGACCACACAAGGACCAACTATGAATAATTTATAATTCCCTTTCCAAAAGGAGCACACAGCACAGAGAGAGGCATCATCATCATCATCAGGATTTCATTTGAACTGGGTTCAGTAACACATTCAAGGGTGATACACATTTAAAATAAAACTTAGTGCCTTAGAGACTGCTGTGTCTGTGCACAGAGGCAACTTATTTGATGGTTTATCAAAGCATGCTGAAGCATTTTGGCTTCCAGTTGCCTTAAGTGGAATTATGCCGGTGACTAAGTTAGTCTAATATTCATAGCTTGCTAATTGACCACTCTTCCAAACACCACTAGGAAGGAAACTTGAAGGTCCAGCTGGTCTGTGAGTAACAGCATTATTATGATTGCTAGACTAAAGCCAGAGATAATTTTTCTTCTTTCTTTCTTACTCCCAATTGAAAGTGAATAAAAGATAAGCAGGAGAAATAAGCAGACCATGGTTTTCCTTGTTTCAGTAAACACCACTGCTTAGATGACTTTCTAGTCATACTACATGGTTTTATTTGATGTAAAAACCTGCCTTGTGTCACTCACAGGAGTTCTTTGTTAACCTGTATTTAATGATTTTCTGTTAATTTATTCTACAGTATTGTGATTTCACCAAGTCCTCTTCCCTAGATCTCACTATACTATAGTTTAAATAATCCTCTTCTCCAAATGTTGCTCATTTTGCTTTAGGCACCAAAATTTCTCCATGTGACAAAAGTCCTTTTACGCTAGTTTGAGAAAGTCCCAAATTAAAGGGGTTCACTTGTGATATTTTTACAAATAATTGTAGGTGTCATGGGCAGAGCAGCAGTATGAAAAAAAGCGAACGAAGCGTGCCTCCGTGAGAGACTCAGCAGAAAGTCTTTTCAATGACCCTATGTGGAATCAGCAGTGGTATCTGGTAAGAGTTTGTTGCTACCTGGGGAGGGTGGTTGTACCATCAGCTGCATTATTTTACCAGTGTCAGAGTGATTGCACTGAAGGGAATAAATGAAGAGTCCCCTTTCATTAGTGAGTGCTGTAAAAATGAGTGATCTCTGTGCACAACATCTTCAGGCAACCTTCTCTGTTCTGTGGAGCGTCACTTCTACAAAGATTCTAGATACCAACTCAGCTGCTGTTTAATATGGGGGGGGGGTGGTGATATCACAAATTGTTAACAATTTTAGTGATAATTTTAAAATATTTGCTGTTTACATATAAGAAGTCCATTACCATATCTGAAGCTAGACATGTATTTCTTCATTAAAAGAAAACATACACCAGATGAAAACAAAAGTATCTGCATGCATGTGGCAAGCACCTTCAGCCACATGAACTAGGAATTATATATTAGAAGGTCTCTAAAGCTCACTCACATGCTCAAAACCTCAGAAAAAAAATTCCTGAGCTCCATAGCTTCTGTCTGCATCAATTGAGAAATACAGTTAATAATTTAGATTTTATATAAGATCCTGTGTTTTTATTGTGCATCTAGCTGTACCTTCAGAGTAGGATTCATTGCTTTCACTCAGAATAGGGATGGGATTAAAGGTGGGTATAACAAATCAAAAAGAAAGGTCAAGCACAGATGAGGCCTGAGTGGCTGGAAATACTTTTCTTCAGTTCATTTTAGAGAAATCATACCAAAATGTAGGCTGCTTTCCTTCATTTGAGAAGATAAATTATAAACCACATAGCATAAAATATCCATGAAAATTCCTGCAGACCTCTTTTGAACAGAAAAATACTGTTATCTGTAAGAATTTAGCTTTTCTTTGAGGCAAAATATCTGTTTGCTTCCTTGCCTGTATCCAAAATGCAGGACATTTCCAAGATGTCTGTGTTAGACAAATACAAAACCACATGCAGGATTCATAAAAGCAGTCTGAGGAAAAAAGCCAAAATGGCAATGTACTTCTCTCCATGAGATTTAGTTCCTTTTCCCACTTATATATGGTTTTCCCTACTTTTCTGTTTAGTTTTCACACATGAGAAACAAAAATATGCTGCTTACCCTTATTCCCAATGAACATTGAATTTTTATGATTAAATGCATAAATGTGTTAGACATTTTTTCCCAAAGTATGTTTTTGCCTTGTAGTGAATAACTGACTATTACCTTATTTTTATGATTTGATGGCACCAGTTTTAGCTCTATCTAGTGTACTTTCACACATCACCAGGATAAAAATATTATTTGATGGATTCAAGAGAACAAAGCTTGAAATCTCAAATAAGTTCCTGAATGGAAGCAGTCAGATATAGAGAGTAAAAAATGAAAGAAATTTCATCCTCATAACAAATTTATTTTCCTAAGCCTTATATTTCTTTGCAAACAAAGACATACACACACCTGCCATCAGCTAATGTAATTGTGCACAGAGAAACAGAAAGAAAGTGCTTCTTTTTACATCTGTGCTTTTATGGGGGCTGTAAGCATGTTTTCTAAATTAGATGTACATACTGCTCATTTAGTATTAGAGGGGGAAAATGACGCATTTAGGAGATACTCTTCAAAAAGCTTGCTGCAGAAGAGAAGGCTGTACACACAATTCATACTTCCAGCTGATTTACCACAGGAACAGCAATGAGGGTAGTAAAGGGAAAATTGTAATTCAACACAGTTGTTCCCAACCAAACAACTACCTTAATTGTTTTACCCATTAATTATTTTGCTCTGGCTAACTTTAATGTCCAAGGAGAAAATACACTTGGAGGAAATCCAGCTCACTGCACTGCGGGTACTGTCTTGGCTCCTCATCAAATGGAAAGAACAAACATTAGCAGGTCTGATCATTAACCCAGTGTTCCAAGGTCCATAGGTGCATCCCCACCACTCCTTTCAGTTTCTGCTACCTACTTACCAAAAAGTCAAGATGTTTTTTACTCAGAAGTGCTCTTCAGGTATAGTCAAGAACTGTGATAAATCTTTCAGTGCCACAAGTATTTGAAGAAACTAATTTATGTACTGTGTTTGCAAAATTTGAGCAAATACTCAAGTTCAGGCTGAGATTGTTTACAGCATCTTTAAAATACAACTTTGGACCTGTTTGGTATAAATGGATAAAACAGCAATATATTTTATTCCTCCTGTCCCGCAGCAAGATACAAGAATTACTCCATCCCTTCCCAAACTGGATCTCCATGTTATTCCTGTGTGGCAGAAAGGATTTACAGGCAAGGGAGTTGTCATCACAGTCTTAGATGATGGATTGGAGTGGAATCACACTGACATCTATGCTAACTATGTAAGTCTGAGCATTAGAATGATATGGAATAGATTAACCAGTTGTAAATTTGATAAACAGACACTCTTCCCTAGCTCCTTGTCTGTTCTGTAAGTCAGCTCCTGCAGTACAGAGACTGAAATATTTGCCTTAGTCATGATTTGGAAACTGGTGTGTGTAACAGGAAGCTGAATGTCACTTAGCAATGGTAGCGGGGTGGATATTTTGTTGTTTTGTTTTTCCTTCAGTAGATTTAGTTCCCAGACACATTTGTATGTAGTGGTTTAATACTAAATTATTAAAGGTCCATGAAAAAGTTATTGAATTGTTAATGGCCATCAAATTCTCACAGCTTGATTGCTGCCAATATGGGGCACATCAAGTAAATAAATAGAGACTCTAGAACCCATTTTATTCACAATTTAGAAATGCCTTTTCTAGTGTCTGCATTAATTCTGCTTTTCCTTTTTAATATGTAGGACCCAAAGGCAAGTTATGATTTCAATGACAATGATCATGATCCCTTTCCTAGATATGACCCAACAAACGAAAACAAGTGAGTATCTTCACAGCTGTCTGAGGGGAACAAAACATCACAGTGTTAGTTTGTGTGCTAGAAGATACTAGTGGAGAAATTTCTGTGCATGTCTCCCTTGGCAATTATTTTATAAGAGGAAGACTTTGTGTAATAGAATCACTAGATGGCTGAGCATGGAAGGGACTTCTGAAGATCATCTGCTCAAGCAGGGAGATCTAGAGCCTCCTGCCCAGGATGATCAGAATGGCTTTGGGATACTTCCAAGGAGGGAGAGGTCACAACCTCTGGTAACCTGTGGCAGTACTCAGTTGCCCTCAATGTAAAGAATCATTATTGGGTGTTCAGAAGGAACCTCCTGTGTTCCAGTTTGTGGGAGCTTTCTCAAACAATGTTGGTATAAACACTGGGATAAAATTCCCAGACAAAGAACTTCATAACTGTAATCTCTCTATGTTGTCCTGAATTTCTTCATGTCTTTGTAAGTGTCGGGTGCTGATGTCTTTCTGCAAGATGAAGGGAATAATCTGTTCATGTGTCTCTGTGTATTTCTGGAATGATATGTCCCAAAGTACATTTTAACTTCAATTCTCTGCTTTGCGCTGGGAATTAAAAAAGAAAAAATCCCCTTGATGGGTCTGTCAGACCTGGGCATGTCCATCGTAGCCCAGTTATGGATTTTGTCCATAAGAAAGAGAACAGGAGGGGCCTCCTTAGAAACTGGTACACAAAATAGTCAATTTCTTAAACAAATTAGGATGCCACTACTCAGTACAAATAGCAAGAAACTGATGCATTGGTTCCCTGTTTCCTGTCAGACAATACAGTAGCATTCACAACATAAATTATTGTATGAGGGAAAAAAAGAAAGATCAGTCTGAGGATAAAAATCCCATGAATAAGACATTTGAAAAATGGCATTTCTACTTTGTTACAGTGTTGTTTTAGAGAAAGAAGCCATTATCCTCTTGTTATGATGTCATTATGTCTTAAATCTACCTGTATTGCCTCTAATCTTTATTAATGAGTAATTGGAATTCAGCCCAGAAGCACTGAAGAATGTCATTGAATAACAATCTGTAGCATTACATAATAATACAATGCTCTTACCTTGAGACTTACAGGAAGGCTTTCAGTATTGAGGAATTAGAATCAAAAGAAAAGAAGAATTCTGTATAAAATCATTTGCCACAAGAAAAATATTAGCAATGGGGATACTTTAAAGGCTCATTTTCTGAAATCCTAAATAAATGCACTCATTTAGGAAAACAGTATCTAAACATGTGATTAAAAAATACTTGTATCATGTTTCTATCTGAAGACATCTAGCCCCATAATTTTTTTGCCACTTTTCACTCTACTGAAATACTGATATCTACAGTGAGATTAAGGAAAGCATTTATAATCCCACGAAAACTTTCCTTTGAGCATTAAGTAGGTAAAATCATATTTAGTGAGTCTTAGAAGAAATAAGTATTTTTGTATAATGTAAATACAACCCAAAAGCTCTTAAATAACTGCATTGCATTCATTGAATGGAAGAAATTGAACAAATGAAGGTCCACAATGAAACTGTTATGATGTGTTCTCTTATTCTTGCTGTATTTATTCAGGCATGGGACACGATGTGCAGGAGAGATTGCCATGCAAGCCAACAACAGAAAATGCGGAGTTGGAGTAGCCTACAACTCCAGGGTTGGAGGTAAGGAAACAAAAATAATTAAATGTCTAATATGAAAGGAAACAAGATTGCTACTGAGTGCTGCTGGATGCCATTAATCTGAAATATGAATGATCAGTCATTCTTGGAAAACATTTATCTTGCAGTATTATAAGCTTCAAAATCCTGTCTGGCAACAGCACTGAGCCTGTATATGACAGGATTTCTTTAATAAAGTCTGGAATTTGGTTATGAATAGATATATTGGTAGAATATATAACAACTGCAGCAACAGTATGGCAGGGATGATGGTGATTATGATAATAGTATTAATATTAGTAATCATAATGTTAATAATATTAAAATAAATTAATATTAACAGCAACAAGTATTATAGCAACAACTTATAATTTACCTAGAGTTAAGATAGTATCTTTTAAAGAATGAAGGACTAATTACTCATTATTGTTTATCCAGGGGAGGAGAGGGACTGAGTAGAGTGAAAGGAGGAGTACACAAAATGATACCCATCCATATTTCCAGCATGTCGTTTTCATTTACACAACCACATTCAAAAGGTCATGCCAGTCAAGTTATGCAAACTGCTGTCCTTTTTGTTTCAACACTTTCCTTCTCTACTGTCACCATAAGTTAAATTTGAAAACAAGGAGAGTCTTTCTTGCCCATCAATCAATAACGCTGTTTTGGTTTTTAATCTGTTAGTTGCTTATTAAATAATCATGCTGCAAGTTTCAGTAGCAAATGGTTATTAGCTCAGAGGAGGTTATTTGTACAGTCCTACTTTTTCCATTATTCCCTCATTTTCCTTTTAAAAGATGGCATGATGAGAGGCAATTGACACCCATAACTGTCATTCCCACGATTTCAACATGGTGTTCTGTCTGCTCACAGTTACTCCACTGAGCTGTCATGGATGTCAGCTTTGCAGTTTGCCTTTGCCATAACGCATTATGCTGTCATGATCTATTTAAACAAAATATCTCACCCATAATATGAAGACATCAGATTTTCAAAGGAAGGCACAATGGATGAAGCTGCAAAGATGTCTGAATTCCCACTGTGCCCATATTTTAAGGCTCTTGCATCCACAGAAGAGGCTCTTCCACAGCTTTTTGCTTATGATCTGTGCTCATTTGCAAATGCAAACTACAGACCTGTGTGGGATGATTTATTTAGAAAAAGGAAATAACAGCAGGAAGAACAGTCCAGCGCTCCACATTACCTAGCAAGAAGCATACACTTCGGTGGGGGAGGAAGAAGAATGGAAAAGTTGAAAGAAATTGCAAGCTGTTAGACATGACCAGACTGAGTAAGACACAGGTGTAAGAAAAATATGTTTAAAGAGCAGTGGAAGATAAGAGAAGTCTTCAAAAGATTCAGATAAATTTGGAGTGGCTAAATGCTAGAAGATTTCTTTTGATGATCCCAGCTCTACTGGATTCATTTCTTCAAAGTCTGTTTCTTCTTTCCTCTTTCTTTTCTTTTTTCTTTTTTTTTTTTTTTCACACTTCTTCTTGACATTAGCTCAGAATAACTTCCTTAAATGGCTGTTTGCTTGTAGCAGTTGCCATACTGGACAAACCCAGGGGTCCACAGCTAGTGCCTTCTCTCTGATAGTCAGCAATATCTGCTTTAGGGGAAGAAACCCTGACAATGTGGAATACCTTGTTCTCCATCCTTCGGCATCGTAGGTTGGTTTAACTTTGCCTTGAGGGCTAAAACAAAACACTCCATTAACTTTTTGTTGTTTGTTTTCTGTGAAAGTGCTGAGTTTAACAATCGTGAATGCTGTCTCTGGTCTCATTGATGACTGGCCCTATTCTGAAACATTGCCTAGTCTCTCCAGTACTTCATGGCTTCTCTGCGCACTGTGTGAGGAAAAGATACTCTTAATGCCAGTTTTCAAGGTGATACCTTTCAGTGCCCTTTAACATTCTTTTCTTGGTCTTTGTAGAGCTGAGAAATGTGTACTGATCACCTGGTACAAAGCAGGGTATGTGTATTTTCATGCATACCTGACTGTACCACGGTGTTATGATACTTCCATGGGGCTGCCATGGAAATTAAATGATGAAGAAGTTCCATTTTACAGAGGACTGGACCAAGAGTTCATGCACAGTGACGTGTTGGTAAAAGTAGCCTTCTGCCAGGCAGATACATATATGCGTGTCTGAAATTACATTGGGCTTTGTCTGCTTTGGATTTTGTGGGACTGATGATGGGAGCAAGAATAGAAAAGAGTTTATGCAAGAGGACATAATTGGAATATGCTTAGGGGAATATCACTGCAGTCATCAAATCCCTGAGTTGACCTGAACAATCAGGGTTTCTGACAATCAGGAAGACAAGGCAGTGATTTTTTCCCTTGAACTGTTTTCATCAGTGTGGAGTCATTGTTCTTGGTTTCGTTTTGTTTTTTTGAGGTTTTTTTCCTTATTACATTATTTATCTGCAGACTTGTCTTTGTCTTTTTCTGTGGGAAGTGTCTGCACATTACTCCTTGCATTCCCACTATCTCATTATGTGCAGCAAGCTCTCACCTGGGGCTTGCTGTTGCTTTCACACAGGCAGATCTTTGCTGGCATGAGAGAATCTGGCAATTCTGAGCAAACAGAAAAAAGAATAAACAAACCATTCTCAGGGTAAGACAATCCTGTGTAAGTGGTGTTTTCAGTACCTGAGGCACAGGCTATACCTTGGTGCTTTACCCAGCTTTGTGAGTGATAGTGGAGCAGCTGTGGAAGAGCGGATTAACTCCTTTGTCTGATTTTAGCACTAATGAATATGAAATAATAAGGCTCAGCTTTATCTCTGAGGTATTAGGAGTATTAAGAGGTCAGCCACTCCGGAAAAGAACTACGCTTGCAGTCTTTTTTACCCTGCTTGATAGCATAAAAAAAGGAACAAGACACTGAGCTGCAAGGGTAAGGTGGGAGGTCTTTTTGTTGCTGGATATTTTTGGGTATTTTTTTTTTTTTAATAGAATGACTACATTTTGCCTGCTGTGCATTGGCAAAATCCCCATTTTGTGGAAAATACTGGAAAAGGAGTACTCGTAGTTCACCAACTGCCAGCAATGGTACAACTCTGTAGTACTAACCTGCCAAATCCAAGGGAACCCACACATTTTTACTGCTTGTAAACACAGGCTGAATCCTGACTGCTGTGGCTCTTATACTGCTGCTGTTGCTGTAAGAGCCATGCCACAGTGGGAATTTTGCCAGATTTCTGCTTTTTTTTGCTGTCTTCCAGCATTGGACAGTGGTAGCAGTCCTAATACAGAGCAGTGGCTTTGTACAGCAAAGGATCCAGTGCAGATGAACCACCGCACCTGAATTCTAATTATCACTGAGTTCAGGCTTGCTCTGAAGGAGATTAGATCATGCAGCTCCCAATAAATTGTTAATAACTAGATATCTCTGTATTGCTCATAGTAGGGAAAAAAAAACCCATGACAGTAGAAAAACAATGAGGTTTTTTTCTGTGGTGGAGATTGAAGAGCTGGTGAAATTGCAGCATCACATAGACAGCAATACATTAATGACTGTGAGGGCCAAGTGCTTTGGTCAGAACATTCAGAGGTACATCCTTGAAATAAAACTCTTAGAACTCTTAAAGATAAAAGTAATGTTAGTAGAATCTATTTAATTTCCGTGGCATTTTAGCAGTTTGAGAAGTCTTTGTTGCATACGTAAGAGAGAAGGAGGAAGAAAGAGAATGCAATAAGAATAAACAGGAACAGTAGGCAAGACATCATCTTCTTGAGTCTCTGTAGAGAGAGAGAAGAAATAAATAAGAGGCTAACAAGATTTGAAGCTGTTTTTTTATGTTTGTAGAGAAACACTAAGCTTTGCAAATGAAGTGTAACTGTACTATTTTACACTGACAGGAGCTGTCCTCATTATTGCTTACATGAACAGCAGTCGGCTGTGGTTGCAGTACTTAAGGTTCAATTTTACTGGAAACACTAAGACCAGTTAACAAAGACAAGGAGGAGGGTACAGCAAGTAAATCCAGTCTGCTTCTGTTTTTTTCTTTTTCCTGTGAAGGTATACGAATGCTGGATGGAATAGTCACTGATGCTATTGAAGCCAGTTCAATCGGTTTCAGTCCAGAACATGTGGATATTTACAGTGCAAGCTGGGGCCCTAACGATGATGGTAAAACTGTGGAGGGACCTGGGAGACTGGCACAGAAGGCTTTCGAGTATGGGATAAATGAGGTACGATGCTTCAGGGAAAAATAAAGGAAAAGTTTGTCAGAGAAGAGAATTTTAAAATGGCTGATAGCAGAGAAAAAAAGAAAATTATTTGTGCTGTCTTTGCTCAAATATATTTGAATGGACATGATATATTTTAATAGTACAGGCAAGAGAAATTTCCAGCCAGAAGGGACTTTTGAGAAAACACCATTAGGGTTTTTTAAACTGGTTTTTAGCTGCTAATCTCCATGGATAAACATTTTTTTTTTTTACATCCTTAATTTTGCTGCCTTTGTCTCACCCTACACCCATCCTTCTCCACTGCTTGTTTTGCACTGAACAGTAATTGGATTTCTGCACTGAAAGCCCATAAAATTTAATACAAAACTCCTGCTTCATAAATATTTTGCTGTGTGAAATAGTGATGCATTTTAGCACCCTGTGGGTGAGCTTGTATTGTGCTAATTGCATCAATTTATAAATTGGTGCATGTCATGATCCAATTAAAATGAAAATAGTACAAATGCGTGACGGAGAGTACTGGCAGCAATATTTTTACACGTTTCTCTTTTTTTCATGTTACACTCTTTGGATCTGTTTGGATGATAAATAGGGTGCAAACTGAGAGCCGCCATGAATTTATTAGTAAACTACTCTAGCTCTTTCCAGTGAGGAGAGAAGATACCTAAAAACAATCAGGTGCTAATAAAGAGAGGAAGACTGAATCACAAAGGGGAGCAGAGAGAAAAAGGTTGAAGGGCAAGGAAACACTAAATTTTGGATAAAAGGCAATTAACATCAGTAGGCAGAAGGAGAAAAGGAGAGAGCAATTCAAATGCTGACACCTGACAAAGATACTCTGAGGGAATAATAGAACTGAGAGGAGAGAGCTTGTAACAGGTTATATGCCCACAGGTAGGTAGCAAGGGCAAAGGGAGAATGAAAGGGGAAAATTAGTCAACAAATGTTCACTGGTTTTACTCTGAAAAATCAGATTCTTTGGTGGAGAAGGCATCTTTTTTAATATCTTGTTTTATTTCTAATGGGGAACAAATTTACCCATTTGTCTCTCAGAATTCAAGGATTCCTCTTTCAAAGGTCTGTCTGGGCTCCATTCTGCTTAAAGTCAGCCAGTGTTGGATGGACCACAGCTTTAATTCCTGGATCCTTCACTGCTGCTCTGGTGAAGCACCTGAGCACAGGCTTAACCTGAAGAACCAAGGAGGTGTTACCATCACTATAAGTGAAATCCGAGCAGGTGTTGGGATACATCAGTGCTTTTCTGGGCTGCAGTCTTTGCTCTCAAAATATGATATTATTTTCTGCAGTTGATGTGGCTTGTATTTCCAAATTTAACACATGTATACAGAGTACATCTTATTTCTCTTTGCTTCTAATGTTTTAAGTGCTGCAAATATTTATGCATTTGCATAAATAACTTCAAATCTCACCTGAGTGGAATGATAAAAAAAATGTATATTCCAACTGCTGTGGAATATTAAATGTGCATGTATATTAAAAATGAATGATGCATGAAATTTTGCTTGTCATAATTTTAAGGAAACATTTTTTTCTTCAGAAGAACTAATAAAGCTTAACACTGGATAGTGATGCATGTTTTCTCTGTGATAGCTGTGATGTTTTACATGGGTATGCCTGGAGGCTGGTGATACTGACCCACAGATCTGTGAGAGAAGGGATGGTACTCAGTGTGTCCTAACCCATAGCTCTGTGAGTACAGGAAAGGAAAATTAAGAACTTCTGATAAACTTGCCTTTTTTTTGTTTTGTTTTGTTTTTTTGTAAGGCATTTTTTCTAGAAATGGTAAGGATCAAACAGCAGTATTTGGAAAAATTTACTCATTGAACATAGACTCTGTTTTTAACTTGAAAACCTGAGGAAAGCTGCTGCATCCAGAACACTAAACTTAGGCCAGTGAGGTTAAGAGTTGTGCAGCAGGGTGAGCAGTGGGATATCTTAAACAGCTGGTTTATTCTGTCTCTGTATTCTACTGTGTTTATGGAAATTACTTCTCTTCTATGTTTGCTCCATTAGGCTTTTTGGGGAAAGGAGTTGTCAAGAATACATTGTAAGAGTTGAAATCTCCTTGTTAACTGTTCATTTCCTTTTTCTTTTTTCCCCTAGGGCCGAAATGGGAAAGGCTCCATTTTCGTGTGGGCTTCAGGGAACGGAGGTCGTCAGGGTGACAACTGTGACTGTGATGGTTACACTGACAGCATCTACACCATCTCCATCAGCAGTGCTTCTCAGCAAGGGCTTTCTCCCTGGTATGCAGAGAAGTGCTCTTCAACTCTGGCCACAGCATACAGCAGCGGGGATTACACTGACCAAAGAATTGTAAGTTGTTTTTACCAGTTTCTGAACAAATAGAAAGGTATGATATATGCAAATAATAAATGAAACTCCTTAAATACTTGGCTTCAAGTGCTTGCTTTATAAGCATATGCTTTATGTGTTACGTGCTTAGACCTTTTGTCTGGAAACTTTAAGGGATTCATCCAAAAAGTGATTGTATTTCTATATTCTTCTACCTTAAAGCAATGGTTAAACAAAATCATTGTGTTGATGCAGTTAAATTAACATGCTGATTTTGTCGGTGGTTTGTGAATGCTGTTTATGTATAAAATTGATGTCTGCATGGTTTGATATGTTACTATTCTTCACAAAGAGTAAATTAAGAGAGATTCAGAGTAAAAAGAAAACCTGTGATGTCAGGGCCTCTGTTATGCCTTGTCATCACCTTTTTTAAGACAGAGACAGCAACAACAGAGCCTCCAAACCTCCCAAACTCAGCAAGCAGGCATACCAGTCTGTGTGCCTTCCTTAACTGTACTGGAGAAAATTGCTGTGATACAATAATCTTGAAACACCTGCAATCTCTGTCCAGCCCTGGTAGATGGTAGTTTTACAACACTCTGCACTGGTGGGGATTAAAGCAGTGTCATCTCAAGTTAGCCTGCAGATCACTCCTTACTAAGTGGCTTCTCTTCATAGTTGAGATTTAGATACATGGGCTGATGAGTTTGGTGTTTATTCATTGCAAATTATAGTTCTTCTGCTGAAGAGGCAGCAGAACACCAGTACTAATCCTATGAGTAATTTCCTAGTAAGCAGTAATTTTGAGTGTTCTAGGCCCAACACAATGATCTGTTTTCATGAATCACCAGTAAGCCTGAAACACGTATTGTGAAACCTTTAGACTAAAATAAAATATTGTGTGGGAGTATTTTGTTGCAACACAAGACATTTTGATACTAAAATTATAGTTGAAATAAAAAGAGTGGATTGAAACATGAACAGATTTAAACACTCATCACTTTTTCCGCTGGTGAGGAGTATGTTAATATGCACCAAGTAAGGGACACATAGTTATGTTTGTGAGTATGGATATGACTGTACTTTCAACTGCTTATTAATGGTTTTTTTTCCCTGTGTTTTGTTTTATTTTCTGTCAGACAAGTGTTGATCTTCACAATGAATGTACAGAAACTCACACAGGGACCTCTGCATCCGCACCTCTGGCAGCAGGAATTTTTGCTCTGGCGCTGGAAGCAAAGTAAGATGTCACACCATTACCTTTGATACTCCACCCTCTCAACCACCCCAACACCTTCCCCAAAATGCCTCTTTTAAGAGGCACTACCTCATACTGCAGCTCCACTTTTTGTCAGTCAGACTTGCTCAGGCTGATCACTAAAAATAAGCAGCTACTTGCCCCAACACATTCCTTGAAAAGCAGAACAAATGTGAGTAAATCATGATGACTGAGGAATATTTTGTGTATTGGCAGCAGCATTTACTGATTTCTGGTCAGATGTACCTAAAAGTGAAGGTGCATGAATTCAGGAGAATGTGATTTGAAGACAATAGGCTGCAGGAATTTAAACTAAGCCTCGGCCAATTTACAGAAGAATTTTTGCCAGTGATGAGGCATAAAAGGGAAGGTGCCCAAGCTTGTCTCTCAGAGTAGGCAGGGAGCAGTTAGGTTTGGATCCTGTAGGGCACATAGTCAGAATTTAGGCCTTGGGGAAGCTAGGAAAGGACAGGACAATGTTTTTTTTTACAGAAAAAACTTTTGGCAGTAGTGCATCGGTTTAATACTTGTATGGTGTAGATGTAACTCCTTTTTCTATTTCACATGCCTTTGTTGACATGACCCAAGACACTTAGATATTTTGAAGGGCAGAGTGAGTCACAGATGGAATCAAATACCCAGTTTTCAAAGTCCAGGTCCTAAAAAGATGGGTGGGAAATTCTGGTATTGCTAGATAACTTTAAATGCATGAATTATTGTGGAGGATTGGACTGTACTCTTTCTAGATACCTGCTCTTCATGGACACAGAAATCTTGTCTGCCTGGAGAAGTATTGTGAGGATAAGTGCAACATGCTGTGTGTTATAAAACAGTGGGATGCCATATACATATACATTCTGTTTCAATGCAATAATTGATAGAAAAAAATATAGATAACCCTGAAACAACTAACAAGGAACATTTTCCAAACAGCCCAGATCTAACGTGGAGAGATATGCAGCACTTGGTAGTGTGGACCTCAGAATATGATCCACTGGCTGGAAATCCAGGATGGAAAAAAAATGGAGCAGGACTGATGGTCAACAGCCGATTTGGGTTTGGGCTACTCAACGCCAATGCCTTGGTGGATTTGGCAGATCCTAAGAAATGGAAAAGTGTACCAGAAAAGAGAGAGTGTATTGTCAAAGACAAGAGCTTTGAACCCAGGTAAGGAGTTGGATTACCAGTTACCAAGTTGGTGTCTATTGTAATAAAGCCTGAAGGATCATATTCTTCACAGATTGCTCTTATCGAGAATAACTGACTTGATTAATTTAGTTTTGCCAGACTGTATTTTCCAGAAGCAAGCAGCATTTGCTTCTTGTTTTTTTTTTAGTGTAAGACTGATGAAATTCCTAGCATGAAGCCTTAACAAAGACTAAGATTATTTTGTCTGCTTGTGCAGACAGTGTATGAAAGAATGATACACTGAGGCTGAGCCCAATCAGCAAGGCTGTGAATTTTTAAATAATCATCAGAAGACAGATAAAAAGATAATTATGTCTCACAAAGATTTTTAAAAAGTAAAAGTGTCTGTAATGGGTCTTAGCAATTCTTCTCCTGTGACAGGCTTGTATATGTTGAAATCAAGGTGATATATTGAGCTGTAGTCATGTCTGTAGCATTTCTCTTATGAAACACAGGTGTCTCAAAGGCTCACTGAAAAGTCTTATCAGCCACATGCCAACAGCACAGTGAGACTGAACAGACATTAATTATCATTAGCCACTGAGCTGTTTAATCAATAAGCATATCTAGACTCTTTTTGTCTCCACATGTTCTCTTATGGAAATTTATCCAGAAAAAATGATCTATTTCAAAGGCTGAGATTATACCATATGAATGCAACAAAGGTCTGTCTGCAGAAATACATGGCAGTGTTTGGAGAGTCACTGCTTGGTAGTCTTACTATTTATGCTATTTTATTATCAAATTGTCTTTACGGACGCTGTCTTTTTCACGGAATGTTGACCCAATACTGATATATGTCACATTTGCTCTTTATGTATTTTTATTGCAGTCCTGTATGTTACATTATGAAAACAAAGATCCCATGATCCTGAGTTTAGAATTATTTATGTGGAGATTTAGATACCCATTCTACTTGGACATAATGGGAACTGTGCAGAGAAAGCTATTCAGAGTCTCTCTGTATGCAGAGCATGAACAGCAGACATTACCTTTCTTTCTAGAGCTGGCATTGACTCTTCCTTTCTCATCATTGTGAAATGGCTGTTAAGAGCGTCATTTACACTTCATGACCCAGAATCAAAAGTTCCTGTGGGTAATCAAAGAACTACTTCAATTTTGACAGATTATTAAGAGCAAATGAAGAAGTCATCATTGAAATTCCCACAAAAGCCTGTGAGGGTCAAGAGAACTCCATTGCATCTCTGGAGCACGTGCAGCTCGAGGCAACAATTGAGTATTCCCGTAGAGGTGATCTTCATGTCACTCTGGTTTCTCCATCAGGTACGGGAGGCAAAGACACATTTTGTTTGTGTTTCTGTAGTGTGTAACATTTACTTCATGAAAAAAAATTGTTCTCAGTGGTTAAAGAGAGCTAAAATTGAGTGAGGATAAAGCATCCCGGGAGCTATAGAGACCCCTCTTCAACCCTCAACCTGTTGTGGGTTACTTTTATGAAAAGAGATTCGAAAACCGTACTTCAGAAAATGACGGCACAGAATGTTTTCACAGAAACAACTGGACCCATGAAACCTCAGGGTTTCTGGCAGACAATGATATATAGATCAATAATTCTTATCAGACTTCCAGTGATTTAGCAGACTAATGGAAAAATAGGGATATCTGATTCCTTCGGTTTCATTTCATGCATCTCCCCACTGGTGTAATTAAAAAACCAAAGTGTTTCTGGTAGGCACCTTGTACAACTGTACTAAATGAGCTATAATATGGCAAGGTGTCTTGACAGTGCCCTGAAACAACACAATAAGGCAAAAAAAAATAGAATTATTATAAACAACTGAGGGTAAAGCCTGTTAGGTCAACTGGTATTAACAGGAAAAAAAAGGACAAGCTTTCACATATAACTTTAAATATCAGGCTGATCTAATTTTTCTGTTTCTAGGTAGCAATCATCAAGTACTGCTGCCTCCACTGCACTATCATTTAGCTTTCATGATTAAATTGTTTTTCCCAGTTTCTTGCTACTTTTCTACTTTCCTGCAAAACATTAGTAGCAAATGTATGTCATTCCTTTTCTATATTTATGGTGTTACCTTTAAATATATTTATAAATTGTGACAAGGCTCCTTGGGGCTTCACTGCTCTTATTATGTAAATATTGCTCCCTTGCTTTTTTCCTTGTACGTAAACAAGCCAAACAAATTTCTTCCTGTGAAGTAGAACCTCTTTTGCTGCAGAAATTCTTTGTGAGCTGCAGCATTTTTGTAATAATAACAATGCAAATGTTTTTTCACCATGTTGGAGGACCCGGCTGTAACAATATACATGCACTCAGCCCAAATAAATCCAAATCAGTGACAAAATCATGATAAGACTGTGGTTTCTTAGTACTGCATGAGCTGGTTTGCCTTCAAAACTTCCATTTCAGAAGTTTCTTGAACAGCTTATCAGTGGGAAAGACTGGTTGTGCCTGACATCTTCTCCTTATGCTTCTTTTATGTGCATTCACTACCTTTTCATGTCAGAGATAGAACACTGAACAAGATGTACCTTCTTGGTGTGACCTAACAGCTTGTGCACTTCTAAGCACTGCTGTAAAAATAATTACAGGAGCCTCTGCTAAAGGAGCCACTGCTGAACAGTATATTTTCCAGGTCACCTCTGCTCCACGCAGTGTGCAAGCTGACAAATATGAAATGTAGGAACAGGGCAGTGCATGGACAATCAGAGTGTTGATCTTGCACCCACACAGGAACCAGCACTGTTTTACTGGCTGAGAGAGAAAGAGACAAATCTCCCAACGGCTTCAAGAACTGGGACTTCATGTCTGTCCATACATGGGGAGAAAATCCAGCAGGCACCTGGATTTTAAGAATTACTGATATGGTGAGTATGTCTGTATGCTAACTAGCTGTGTTTCAGAGCTAACACAGATTAAATGATCACTCATCACTACAAAGCACATTGGCTAATGAACCAGCTCATTAAGCAAGCTAAATTAAGGGTTATTTAAAATATCCAGCTGGGTTAAAGATGAAAGAAAAAGGTAGGGTCAGATTTTCTTGTTCTTTACCTAAATGCAAAGCATCATTCTTGTTTCACTGACATGTACCTGCCGAAAAAATTTCGTGCCTTTGTTTTTCAGACGACCAAAATTAATCACTCAATAAAGTTTTCTGTGATTCTTGGGTTGAAATATGAAATTAAATTAAGATATGGTTAACTGGAAATTCTTTTCTGCAGAAAAGAACACAGCACAGATCTAGTCTTCTCTTGGTCCACATGCACAGTTTTCATTAACTGAAAACCTTTTGAATTAAT
The DNA here is from genome assembly GCA_013400315.1 of Bombycilla garrulus. Taxonomy (NCBI): domain Eukaryota; kingdom Metazoa; phylum Chordata; class Aves; order Passeriformes; family Bombycillidae; genus Bombycilla; species Bombycilla garrulus. The sequence continues at coordinate 24,294 of VXBU01015750.1, read as the reverse complement.
GACTTTTTGGGGGATCTCAGCAACCTATTCTGATGTATACATTTCCCTATTTTCTTTCTGAGAGTATCTAGTACTGAACAACGTTTAAGGATTAAAGCCAAGTAGTCTACAGATACGACATACATCAGTTTACTAAAGGCACCTGGGGATATGGATTACAACAGCAAGACGCCAGAATTAAGCTGCTTGGTAGGCAACTGAAAAATAATTCCCTTCGAAGAGAGAGTGATCAAGCTCACTCATCTCACCGAAGTTGTCTGTTAATAAGCTTGTCCTTAGGGGTCAAATTTTGCCAAAAACTGAAAGCTTCCTGTTAGACACTGAGCCTTCAGCTGCTATTGGCCCCAAATTGAAAACAGGAGGGTATTGCCAAGAGCCGAGCAGATGGACAAGGCACTAGGAGTAAATATTACTATCAGCAGTGTAGTGTTAATGCTGCAGGCTTATAGATAACCCTATGGTTACAGACATCCCACTCTTTGAATGAATTTTTTGGAACAAAGTTAAGAAACAGTATTTGTTTGTAAATTAGCTCTCATTTCAAGTGAGAGCTTCCTGAAACTTACAATACAGCAAGATTTTTGTCCTCAAGGCATAATGTACTCTTTCCTCACCTCACAGGTTTTTGTGTTTTCTGTACTTGTCTCTTCTACTTTCTACTTCTGAAGTACTGCCATCAAAATTTATAAATAAATATTTGCTGCTTTCTTCCACACACTGCATTTTAGATTGCTGTTGTACACCACACACTAGCAAAGAATATTATTTCACATTATCATTTCCAGTGGTAAATTTTATAAGGAAATAATCAAGGAATGGTCTAGCGAAAAGTTCTAATAATGCAAAATACTACTTCAGTAACTTCTAGCATTTGTGTTATGACAAAATTCTATTGGTACTTACATGATAAATAATTAATAATATGTTACATAAAAATGTGAATATTTTGAGTGGTTAAACTATTGTATTAAATCCCACATTCTAATATACTCTGCCTCCACCACATCTGGGGCTTTTGTGCTTATGAATCATACTCTATAGGTAGGTATTGAAAGCCTGATAATTTGCTTTGGCCTCTTCTGTGTACTTAGCATTGAAGTGTCTATTTTGATCTTGTATATCCTGAGAGCCTATTCTGATGCCACACTTGTTTTTCAGTCCAGACGAATACAAAATGAGGGAAGAATTGTAAACTGGAAATTGATTTTGCATGGCACTGCTACCCAGCCTGAACACATGAAGAAGCCACGTGTGTATACATCCTACAATGCTGTGCAGAATGACAGAAGAGGAGTGGAGAAGATGACAGATCTCATAGAAGTAGAGTTACATTACATTTATTCCTTATGTGTTTTTCACTTTATAAGAAAATGTTTTGGGTNAGTGGGAAGAAAAAGGTCGAGGCAGAGGTGGCTGTCAGAAAGCAACTAGGGTGAGCAACTCCCTAATATTATCAGTTTTCCACTTTTCCACACATACCTCTTACAAGAGAGTCAAAATGATATATTATTTTGCTACTAATNTGCATGGCACTGCTACCCAGCCTGAACACATGAAGAAGCCACGTGTGTATACATCCTACAATGCTGTGCAGAATGACAGAAGAGGAGTGGAGAAGATGACAGATCTCATAGAAGTAGAGTTACATTACATTTATTCCTTATGTGTTTTTCACTTTATAAGAAAATGTTTTGGGTTTTTTTATTTTTTGTTGTTTTTGCCTAGTAAGAAGACACATATTTATTTTGTATTCATTTCACCTAACCCCTGACTGCTTTTGAGTGTATATCATAATTTTGCCCATGTCAACAACTGATATTTTTTATTAGTTTCTGTTTTCAAATTGCAAAATATGAGGGGTTAGGATGATAACAGGAAATTGCTCCTAGAGCAAGGAACTATATGGCTAATGTGGTTGAGTGCTAGAAAGAGGGAAGAAGAACCTCTGACAGACACGCTAAATTTGTGTAATTCTACTGAGAACAAATGTCACATTCTAAAGGAACTTTGCCTGCTGGAGTGCTTCCAGCGAGTTTGGAAGGAATTTCAGGAACAAATGGCTTGCAAAAGTCAGGGACTCACTACTTCAAAAGGTTTGGCTCAGTGGATCCATTGCTGCCAAATTCTTTAGCACCCCCTGTTTACCTTACAGATAACAGTGCTCTAAAAATATGACAAGGCAGAGTGACCCTGGGTTTCAGGATGCACAGGATGGTAGTAATGTACATTTTCATAGCACTTGATTACATCAACAGCTTCAGAAAATAATCCCATTACATCAAATTGTCTCCCTGTTAAGTAATTAGGACATCCATAAAGCAGAGATAGTTTAACCTTCCTCAGACAGGTTATGAAAGGTGAGCATGATAATGGTCTTTAAATCCATTACATAAATGTTCCTAGGTATGACAGCCATGGACAGGAAAACAAATTGGAAGAAAGTAAAAGTGGATTCAGCAGGCGCTGTAAGAGAAAATGGGTGGACATGGTAAAAATTACATGAAGATGAAACGAGTGTTCAGTTGAAAATATAGTTCTAGGTTGAATGAGGAAACTCTGCAGGCATATACTAATGTTGAAACAAGATCATGCCTCTCATCAAATTCTCTGTGAACCTATACTCAGGATAGGTCTTCCAAAGTCTCTTAGATATGCGTTTTGACCACCTATTAGCCATACTTCACTGCCTTTTTCTCAGCTGAGATCATCTACATAGAAGGTTGCATAGAAACAGTGGTTCCATCCTTTTTCTAAGAGTACAAGGTACAATCAGAGCTGCCATCACCACTGCATATATGTTTCCTTCATTTAGAGTGCTGTGTCCTGTGGCACAACAAGAAATATCTCTTAAGACTGGGACAAATACTGGTATAAAATTACGTGTTGCATCCTGCCAATGTGGGATCTGAATTTATAGCTGTCTATATTGTGGGAGGATTTGATCCTTTCAATAGTTTGCTTTGGTTGATAATGGTCTGCTTGTTTTCTAGATGCCCAAGTGGCTCCTGAATGAAAAAAATAACATTTCCCCCCACACAGATGGAGATCCAGAGCAGAGCTTAATCCAGTTAGTATTTCATAGACACCCGACCTTTTTTCACGCTAATCTGTATTCTAGGACCATACCACACTGGAGAGCCTGAGTGAAAAGCCCAAAGCCACAGAAGACACCAGCAGCAGCAGTGAAAAACCAGAAGATAAAATCCCATCAGAGGCCATGCTGCATTTACTGCAAAGTGCTTTTAGCAGACAGATGGATCAGAAGCAACTGCCAAAGCAGACCACAAGTGAGAAGTTAAACATTCCATACGAACACTTCTATGAAGCCCTCAAAAAGTTGAACAAGCCCTCCCAGTTGAGAGGCTCAGAAGAAAGCCTGTACAGTGACTATGTTGATCTTTTTTACAATGCCAAACCCTATAAGCATAGAGATGATAGACTGCTGCAAGCATTGGTTGATATTATAAATGAAGGAAATTAACTCTAGGGTATGGCACTGAGTTGGAAATATTTGTCTCCGCACCTGTAGTTTTTTTTTTCCAAAGTCTATATATGCTCTAGTTGTGTGATTGCTGCTTTGATTGCTTCACATTTAATACAAATAACAAGCAAGGGAAAAAAACGGGTGTGAGGGGATAAGGCAGGAAAATTACACTTTTTAGTATTATCTCTTTTCAAAACCTTTCTTCAGAGTAGATTTGCCCCCTCAGGCATGAAATGCAATAGTACTCCCCTGAAAACCCTAATACTCTGTTTTAAACAATTTTCACATTACTTATTCTTCCACCCTCTTCACTGAAGCATGCAGTAGGATTCAAAACCTGAATCACCAAGCAGTTTTGAACCAAACTGCCAAAGCTATGGGGATATATTCTCATCCATGGATTTGTCATGAATATTGCAGTCTTTGTTATATTTGTCATTTATTCCGATTTAATATTTGCAGCCAATACTGCTTCCGTCATAGGTGTTTTGCTCCTTCTCTAAACAATGCTCCCTTGCCCTTCTGTTCTCCTGCAAAAGAACATCTGGGAGGCTGGGGTTGGACTGGAGCATCAGTGAACACTGATGAAATTATTGACAATTCAGACAACAGACAGAAACACACTAATGAAAAAGGCCCCCAGTGAGGCATCCCAGACAAAGGGATAGCATTCTCTCCAGCTAACTTGGAACTTACCCAAGTGAAGTGCCTGAATTATGAGCCTGGTCTTTCTAGGCAGTACATGTTTAATAAGGACCAAATCTCACTTCAGAGCACTTGGCTTTCTTTTCACCGGTTATGAATCACCTGATGGAGTACTGATCTATTTGTGTCAATTACATGAGCTTTTGGGCTCCAACCTCCTACCTGTGAAGCCGCAGTTAGGTCTCCAAAGTAGTACAGCTGCCTTCTGAGATGCCTACATCTGCAAGTAGTCAGGCCAAGTGGAACAGAAAGGGCAGCTGTTGCAGAAAAGTCCACCCAAGGACTGTAAATTTCCCAAAACATCTGGTAAGACAAGGCAAAATTGTCTGAGAT
>VXBU01015750.1:0-19744 GCA_013400315.1 Bombycilla garrulus | reverse complement strand
AAAAGGTCGAGGCAGAGGTGGCTGTCAGAAAGCAACTAGGGTGAGCAACTCCCTAATATTATCAGTTTTCCACTTTTCCACACATACCTCTTACAAGAGAGTCAAAATGATATATTATTTTGCTACTAATAACTTAGAAAAAAAAAAAAAAAAGCCATGTTGAATGCTCAGAAAAGGTAGGGGATCTAGAACAAGGAAATGAAGATTCCCAGGGGATAGTTATCTCATTGAAGTGCTAAAGAAAACCCAAAAAAATGCTGACTGCTTTTTACTTTACTTCCTCTTGTCTACTACTGAAATGTGTTTTGCAGACTCACCAGAAATATTACATTAGATTCTTCTTCACTGTCTATTCCTTAAAATTATGCAAGTGATTCTAAGACAGGAATTTTAAATTTTGCTCATAATCCATCAGTTCAAATAAAAGTTTTTCAAACTTCATACTAAATTCTGTAATTTAATTCTGTAATTAATATTTACCGTAACTAATTAAATCTTCTGTGGAAAAAGGACTTCTCTAAAGATAGCCTTGAAAATTGTCTTACCAAATGTAAGATTTAAAAAACATTCTTTGTTGTGGCTTTATGCCTATCTTGGGCTTACCTGCCTTTTTGCCAGTTTTAAGGATTCTTCAATATTTTTCTAGTCAACAGTTGAAGGACAATAAGTCCACTATTGAATGTCTCTTGAATCACTCCCTCGCTACTAAGAAATTTGCTTAGGAAGAGAAGTCATTTAAAAAAAAAAATCCCTGCAAATGGTCCAGATCAGAAAGCTTTCCTTTTGCTGTCCTTTCCATGCAAAAGCTTTCTGGCAATGCATAACTAATGAACAAGCAAACCATGAAAATTTCTAATTGCTGCTATTACAGAATGAGAGCACTTATTCTCACTAATGTTTAATTTTCAGAATAGACTCATCTGGCGAGGTAAGGGCCACTTTTAGTCCTGTGCAATGAAGCTTAGAGGCTGGTTCCCTCAGATAACAACAAATTTAACCAGTCCCCATTCAGGCATATTACAGTGAGGAAGTACTATCTACACTCCATCAGGCCTTGGAAGAAATTTTCAGGTTAAAAGGATGGGAAACAAAAGACCCTCCTTTGTTTTAAGATCAGTTCCTATGCTGTAGCCAAAGTTTCAACAGACAACAAGTTAAAAATCTCTCTTTTGAATGTTTCCAACCCAGATCAGCTTGTACAGGAGTAAATTATTTTTATTGTTAGTCTTTCCTTGGTGCCTGTGTGGGTTNAAAAAAAAAAAAAAAGAGTTTTCTCTCAGAATTTTAAATTATATTTTCGTTACAGGTATTTATAATATAGCCAAGATTTTATTGAACAGACAGAATTTTAAAAGGCATAATAAATTATATTGAAGAACCAGATTTTTTCTTGAGAAAGAGACAATTTCATCCAATAAATGTATTTTTTAAAAGGCATGTTACAACAGCAACTGCTACAACATGTATGTGATGTGATGTTAAAATTTGTCTACTAGTAGCATAATACAATGTGTTAGCAGAGCTCAGTGTGTGGTCTTAACATTTCTAAGGAAAACCGTAAGATAAAGTCAAGCTATTGACTTTAAAGGAATGGGAAATTGAGTTTAGAATGAAAAATAAGGGCTTGGGGAAATAACCAGGGGTTGGGTGGAAAAAAAATGTGAAATGTATTGAAAATGAGGGCTTTCAAGGGATCTCTTTACTGGTAACACTCACTTGTTTCCTTTTCACAACTGCAGCCAAGTAAGGTTTGCTGTGAACATCACTGACTGCAGCACTGTCTGTAATTCAGACAGTTAGAAGAATTCTGCCTATTTAATAAACAGATGGGTATGTCAGAAAACCTAAAGTGAAATAATGCAGCAAAAAGAGTCAGGGGTCAAGGTAAACATGGGTCTCCACTTCCTTGCATGAAAATAGTTGAAATACTTGTTGCTCCCTCCACCACTAATCAGGTTTCAAGCCAGCAGAGAAACAAGCCCTTAAACCCTTATACACTGTAAATAGTGCAACCAACTACCTCTCAATTACAAAATCTGCTTTGTCAAATGCCCTAAGGATAATAAAAACACTTTTAATGTTATTTCAATGGATACATTCCCTTAGGAGAAATACACACAGTAAATACACACAGAAAACAGATTTCTGAAGCAGTGTTAAGAAAAGAGAAAATCTACGCCTAAATTGGAACAAACTACCTAGCTTCCACACTAAACAGTATTTTTTTCTCAAGTTGACTGGATTTTGAAATGGTGCATTTGAACGTTCTGTATTCACCTGCTTTGAGTTTTCCAAGCAGAATTTCTGGTCAGTCACATCTTGTAACTCCAAACCTGTTAATTCAGTTTCCAAATGAAGTGTCCTCTTTCTTATCTCTCCCTCTCCTCTTCACTCTGAAAATAAACATGAGCATTTTCAGTAAATAGAAGGCTATTTTAAAAGAGAAAAGGGAGGGCTTACAAATAAAATGCTAGCTCTAGTACTTTTTATTGCATTATCTTAGTGTCACAGATTAAATGAGGATGTGGTCTGTTTTGTTAAAAGAGCACATTAACCTGATTGGTGCTTTTCTTTTTGTGTGTGTGCAGATAATGTGGAGGTGACAGTCCCAATTTACTCCTTGTGCATCAGAGCAACAGGAGAGACTGCACTGTCCGTGACAGTCTCCTTCTGCAACATTAAGCCAGCCTCTGACACTGCAGTTTTCCAAACATTACATATCTAAGAAAAGGTGACATCTGAGTTAGTTCAACTCTAAAAACAATCATAGAAGAAAAATTACAGGAAAAAAACAGAGAGTTATTATACAACACAGAGTACCTGCTCAGCCTAAACCCTTTCTGTTTGATCAAGTATTTCTTTTCAGGAAGTCCATTTTCAAAGCTCTGAGGAGCCATTCCAGTCACAACAGCATTTTAGAAAAGGAAAACTGTAGAAATGCATATTTTGCTCAGAATCAATTGGCTATCTAATATTTCTACCTGCAGAAAAGGTTCAAATTCCAACCCCACTAGGCACTAATAAAGCTAATTTCTGTGAGCATTCTTCTATTTAATTACACAACTACCCATTAAAAATACCGCTTCTCCAACTGCAATTTGTGAGAATAGTGTAACCAGAAAGAACGAGAAATTTTGCTTCCAGCAATGCACTAAATGCCTACGGGAAAAATATATATATCTAATATGTTCCAAGTTCCACTAAGACACCAGAGAAAAATAAATAGATAATGTATGAAAGTAGGTGCTTATCAGGAAAATATATCTTAATGGTCATATCATTTCAGCTATTTGACTGCCTCCAATCAAATGTAGCTAAGCATACATCTCTTTCTTTCTGATGTCATATTCTTTCCCTAAAACAAATGAATTTGTTGCTGCAGCAAGTAGCATTTTGTTTGACTATGGCCACATTATCAGCCAGTGCATAAACATGCAGCATAATGCAGTGCCATATATTCTGATAAGGAAATGCACTTAGGATGAAGGGCATGCAGCTCTGCATGTGCTGCTGCACGAAGGGCTCACGTGAAACAGATCCATAAAGGCTAGACAAAGAGGAGAGCCATATACCAGCCCATTAGACCCAGAGAATTTATTCCTCTCTTCAGAATAACATTGGTGGGATGCAGAGCACCACAAACACTCAGGATGCCAAGATGAAGTTCAGCCCCACAGTTCAACTGGGAGCTCAGCTCCCTCCATCCTAATTAACGGTTCATGAGAGACATATTTAAAACTGAGGATTTAGAAAGAACTCTCAGCTATGAGTTTCTCATCTTTTATACTGTATTTCCATTACCTCACTCCAGAGAGACGCACCATCCTTGAATGAAACTTTTCTGAAAATAGCAATAGTTATTAAAAATAGTGCTTCATCTGTGAGTTGCAGGCATCAGGCTGTATGAATGCAGTTCATTGCTTACACTTTTACATAGAAAAATACACACATGTGCACACTTAATAACTCCATGTACAATTCCACGTAGTCTCTTTGATGCTAGAATGCAGCAGCTCTTAGCAGGAGCAGCAAGAAGGAAGAAGCTGCAGCACTAATTTGCTAAAATAGAATTTAAAGCTAAATTTTGGCTTAGATTTTCCTTCATAGTAGTATTTCGAACATAGTGTATATTTTGGAGTGGGACAGAAGAGGAAGAGAGATTTGCTTGTTTGGTAGTCCCTTTAGCAACTGGGTGTGAAGAATTTTCCAAAGAATTCTATATCTCTGCAACTGCACTAATGGAAAAATAACTCTACTCTTATAAGGCAAAAAATAGCCATAATTCTGTGGGGGGCTTTGAACTGTTTAGACAGTTAAATACTGCTGATTTTGTAACAAACCAGCAAGTGTATTGGGCTCTGCAAACACTGGATCTTAAATCATTAGCAAAAACATTGCAGTCAAAATTCCTTCAGGACTTTGAGCATTGAATTTGAAGCTTTTTAGGAAGAAGTATTCATAATACCTTGAATACTTATGTATCTTTACTTTAAAATTAACAGACATAGTCTCCTTTAGAGCATCTATAGGTTCCAGAGGTCATTCTGAGTCACACTACAAAGAAGACAGTGTCTTTAGGTGTATACAGCGATTGTGAAGCACACTCCTCATCCAGGCAATTTATGTGTCTACAGTTAGGCAGTGTTAGCATTGCCCTCATCTCTTCCCCCTTCTTGCTACCAGCACAGTGCTGAGCCATGGGGAGCCCACTTTTGTAAAGCTGGGCTGAAACTCTTACCCACATATTCAGACAATGGAGCACTCTGGTCCAAAATTTGCAGGGACTGCTGTCCAAGGTTGTCCTTTGCAACCGGATTTTTCTCTTTCCTCGACCCCCCAGGCTTGAGAAAAATCCATTCAGAAAAGCAAAAGCATTATTTTCTTTAGCAAGTCATTTAAGTATAGGTTGTGTGTGATATAAAACCATTAAACCTACACTTAATCCTATTTACTCGCTTAAATCAGTCTTCTGTGCTGTTTAAGAGCATATATGGGATCAAGTACCTCCCTGAGTACCTGGCTGAATCAGAAACGATTGCTGCTGTGTGGTACTTCTGCACAGAACAGGGGGGACATGATGCTGAAATATTGCTCAATTATTGCAAATACCTCCTTGCAATCCTATATTGAGTGTGTCACACCTGGATTCCCATACACTGTACCACCAAGTCTCATGAGATGCTTACATTGCAGTGTGCTGGGTTTCAACCTGGCTTGGTGAATCACCTTCCCTCCGGGAAATGCATGCATGTTTCCTTCTTTATTAGAGAAACAACACTTGCAGAGCCCCTAACCAGCACCATACATTTAGAGACCATACTTCCACATCGGATAACTTCATGTCCTTAATAAACATGTCAGACATTCAATATTTCACAACTGCATGAACTTCTTCGGAACCTCAGAAAATGCTCTCCATTCATAAGAAGGTAGACCATGTGTAGTGCATTATAACAATTAATTTATTTTCATATTATGGGGCTGTACAGATGCATCAAGATTGAAAAACAGTCAGAAGATAGATACTTTGCTATGAACTTTGAGTAATTCTGCAATGCTCACTTTCAATGTGTTCACGTACCTGAGATATGAAAACTGATGTTAATTATTTGAGTTGGGTGTTATTCCATAGCAGTTGAAAAGAAAGAGATGCCAGTTTGGAAACAGAGCCAGGCAAGAAGGAGTGCATTTTGTGTATTTTGTGCTTCTCCATTCTCTTTATTCAAGCAGCTCTGTTACAGTACCCTGGCTTCAAAGGACAAATTTTAGAGATCTTTCTGCTACTCATGCTGATGAGTCAGATATGGTTTGTTTTGTGACAGAATTAATTGCTTTCTTGATCTCTCATGTCTCTCTTTCCTATCAGAAGTCTAATTATAAAATCCGAAGCCCAGCATTTCCAGCTATTCAAGGCTCATCAACTCTGCAGTTTGTGTTAATGAGCTCGGTTCTTTGAATTCACCCCTGTAATTTTATACTAGCTGAGAGCCTAAGCCATTATCCATTTTTGGGAACAGTCATAAACATGTACTTACCTTTAGAGACGATCAGAGTTTACTTTTTTCAGAAAAGCTAATGGCAATTTCCTAAGTTCAGCTTGTTGCACTGTTCAAAATCCCTACAGACACCGATAAAGGAGCATGACCACGACACACCATTCTTGCTGATAGAAGGGTCTGTCTTTACACAAACTTTAAAGGAAGCAGAGGGAAGGAGGAGTCCAACTTTCCTCACCTTTCAGTGGATTTCAGAAGCTAAAGCCCTTCCTATATATTTTAAAATCCAGCATATATTGCACCTCCCTGGTACAAAATATTCATGCCTGGATTTCTAACTGTGATTATGCACTGAACTAGTCGAATATTATTACTGTCTGTTAGCTCAAAGTCAGAGCCAAGCTTCCAAATACCTTGTGTTCGCATCTAGAAACAATGCTCACTTTTAAAATTTCAAAGGTTTATTAAACTTTAACGAAATACAACAAAAGACTGAATAAGGAGAAAAAGCAGCACTGGGAGCATAAGACTAAACCACCATGTGCTCATCTACAAAATGAATGCTCTGCTTTTTATACCCTTGGCTCCTAAAAGTCTTCACATCTGCCATCTTTCTCTGCCATCTGCTGGTGGAGATCACTTTCCTATAACTTGGTCGGAGGTCAGGTGTTGCCATGCCACACCTCCTAGTAATAAGCCTGTCCTCTCCAAATGCCCTGACCAGTGACAACAACATAAGGGGGGAGACAAAAAGAACTATGGGGAGAACAAGATAACTATACCTCTATAAAACTTCTCTACGTACACATAATATTCATCTCTTAATGGTGAGAGCCAACCATTGCATTACCTATCTGCAACATCTGTGTGTGGGGGTAAGAGCGGAAGAGGAAGAGATTTGATTTACTGCTTTGTGCGTAGCATTGCACCTGATGTCTACATCACCCTGCCCCATCATCTCCTCCTTTCCTGAGTCACAAGTGGAGCTCATCAGCTCAGGCACTTTGTTTTCATCAGCCAGTACTGCTGTTTCCTCAGTAATAACCAATTTACGAAAAAGATTAACAGCCTCCTGGGATTTAGACATTTAAAAACAACAAGGATTTTTCTTCATGCAGGCTGCCCTCAACCCTCTTTGCCTTCACCCTCAGTGAAGGACATTTTTGGTGGAGTGAAATTAATAACAAAACAGGATCTCATGCATTTAATTCTCGTCGCCATCACTTGGATCTACATATTGTTTGCAAGATTTGCAGGTCCTGTACTCTAGGAATATGATGGTTCTTTTTTAAGTTCCAAAGTAGACTCCAGACACTAGCTAATATGAAAAAAATATATATCCTCAGGACCAGAAAGTTGTAAAACAGCCAAAAACTGTTAGATTTGAAACTGGACTACCCAGCCTGAAGGTAGCGGTCATTGTCCTCTAGAATTACCAATAATATCTATAAACAAGCATGGACATATCTCCACATAAATCAGTAGAAAATGTACAAAGGTAAGCATCACTAACTGCTCTCTTGAGTAGCTTTAATTTTCCCTCAGTGACAATGCTTCACACTTTTTTTTAGACAGCTAATGGAGACCAAAGTGATAGAACCCTCCTGTTCCAGCAGCTGTCATGGTTTTTAACTTTTTCCAGCCCACAGGTGGCCAGGAGAAAGATCACAGAATAATAGAATCATGCTCAGTTGGAAGTTGCCCATTGAGTCCAAGCCCTGGTTTCATGCAGAACACCCCAAGAGTCACACCATGTTCCTGAAAGCATTGTCCGAATGCTTCCCGAGCTCTGTCTGTCTTGGTGTCACGACCACTGCCCCGGGGAGCCTGTTCTAGGGCCCAACCAGCCCCTGGGCAAAAACCTTTCCTGATATCCAACCTAAATCTCCCCCAGCTCAACTTCAGGCCATTTCCTGGAGTCCTGTCACTGTCTCAGAGGGTGAGCAGATTGGTACTTGCCCACCCTTACCCCTTATGAGGATCTTGAAGCCCTAATGAGGTCTCCCCTCAGTTTCCTCTTTTCTATCTGAACAGACCAAGTGTCCTCAGAACCTCCTCATAGGGCTTCACCTCCAGGCTCTTCATCATCCTCACACCAACTTTTGGATGGTCTCTGACAGTTTAATGTCATTTTTACATTGTGATAACGAAAACTGCACACAGTATTCCAGGTGAGGCTGCCCTGGCCCAGAGAGCAGAGCAGGACAATCCCTACCTGGTCTGGCTGGCCATGCTGGGCCTGGTGCCCCCAGGATGGGGATGTCCCTCCTGGCTGCCAGGACACTGCTGGCTCATGTCCATCTGGCCATCAAACAAGAGCCGCAAGACCATACCAGGGGCAGAATCCAGCACCTTCCCTTGTTGAACTTCATACAGGTGGTTATTTTCCAGCCCTTTAATTTGTCAAGGGTCTCTCTTCTTCTGAGGCAGTCAGCAGCTCCTCCCAGCTTAATGTGGTTGTCAAACATATTTAGTGTTCCTTCCAGGTCTGCTTTCAAGTCATTTGTGAAGATGTTGAAGAGAACCTGCCCTAAGATGGAACCCTGAAAACCCCACTAATGACAGGTCATCAGTCTGATGTTACCTGATTCTCTATAACTCTTTCTTCCCAACCCATGAACCAGCTTCTCACTCGTCAAATGATGTGTTTATCCAGCTGTGGGATGGACATTTTGTTCAGAAGGATCCTGAGAAAGACATTATGGAAGTTTTGCTGAAATCCAAAAAGATTACATAGCTGGCTTCCCTTGATCCACAAGGGGGGTTATCTTGTTGTGAAAGGAAATTAGGTTTGACAAGCAGAACTTTCCCCTTATAAAGCTGTGCTGACTGTGACTGATGACTGCATTGTTCTTCAGGTTCTTTGATACCTCCCAAATAATATTTTCCATGATTTTACCAGTCAGTGAAATGAGACTGACAGGGCTCTTGTTTCTGGGGTCCTCCTTCTGGCCCTTCTTGAAAATTAGGACAATGTTCACCCACTTCCAGACAGTGGGACCTCTCCAGTTCCTGACTAATCTGGCCTAGGTCCAGGGGGTCAGTAAGACCTCTAGCTGCTGCAGATGTTCCCAGATAGTGGGGTCCCGTGAGAGACTGCTTTGTCCTGGACATCTCCAGGCAAGGTCCCAGCCGCAGGCTATCCTAGCAAGCTCAACCTGAGTGAGAGCAGGGGATTCAGCTCTTCAGGGGTGATTCCCAGCCCTTTTAGGATTCCAGCTCTTAGCTTGCTAGGATTTGCCTTGGCCGTGTGGAAGTTCCACAGAATTGTTTAATGAAGGTTCTTCAAAAGGGTGTCCATTGACAGCTTCTTCTGCCGAACTGGGCAGGAGCAGGGGTTTTTATAGGGTTAGAGAGGATTGGGAAACTATCCAATGGTTTTATGGTCAGGGTGAAATGACCTACAGTCTTAGGACATCTGGAATGTAGCCAATAGTATTACAGAGAGATAAGTGAGGGTCTTGAGGCGGGAAGCAGAGCCTAGTCCATGACCAGGCATTTCCTGGCTCCAAGGAGACCTAGCAGAGGGCTCTGTGACTGCTACACCTGACTGCTCAAAAATCATTGAGGGAGGCTTTAGGATGGCTTTGGGAAGACATCAGCTGCTGAGGATTCTCAGACAAATCCCATGAGGCTCCACAGATCTGTAGGGATCTTGTTGGAGTAGCAGATCCCACATAAGTGTCAGCTGGGAGGTAATTATTCTTGCAGCTGTGTTCTTTCAGCTCAGGGCACTGAGACTCCCATGGTCTATCATCCATGTTGAAGACAGAGGTAAAGAATGTGTTAAACACCTCTGCCTTGTCTGTGTCCCTGTTTGTGAGGTGACCATACTCATCTCAGAATGGGGCAATGTTATTTGTACATTGCCTTTTGTCATTAATATATTAAAAAAACCCTCTTGTTAGATGAGCACTTGCACTTCAGCTAATCAGAAGAACAATACAGGTGAGGTAGGACCACCTTTTGTTTGCCTTGAAGAGGGGAAGGCTGTCATCTTCCTATACATCTTATGTTTAATAGCTTTTTGTGCCATCTGTGTGACTGCTGTTCAAAAACCTTCTGATCTGGGGTAATGCTTGGCATAACCTCAGTACTGCTGACAAATAGGGTTGCCCAGAAGCCCCTCAGCCAGATTAAAATGTTATTTATGATTTTTTTGACTTTGGGTAATACATGAGTTCCCAGCACTACTTTTCTCTGCTAGACAAAACTCTGACTTTGACCTGATAAACATTCCCGGAACAAGATGAAGATGGCTGCAGGAGACAGATGGCAGACAGGATTTGTGTGACAGTCCCTGCTCTGAGCAGATCAGAGTTAGGGCAGAATGAAGCAAGAAGAGGAGTGAAAAGGCTGCATGAATGAACAAAGAACTCCTGTCATTATTGCAAGAGTAAGCAGGAAATACACAGGAGGTGGAAGCAGGGTCAGGCCACTTGGAATGAACATAAAGAGGTTGTCAGAGTAAGTAGAAATGAGACAAGGAAAGCCAAGGCCCATCTGGAATTAAATCTAGCCAAGGATGTCAGGAACATGCCAANCTGGAGTGGGTCCAGCAAAGGCAGCACAGGTGAGGAAGGGCCTGGAGCATCTCCCTCATGAGGAAAGGCTGAGGGAGCTGGGGCTGCTCAGCCTCAAGAGGAGCCCCGGCTGAGAGGGGCCCTCAGCCCTGGCTGTCCCTGTCTGCAGGGAGGGCTCCCAGCAGGGCCCAGGCTCTGCTCCAGGGCCCAGCAATGGCACCAGAGCCACGGGCAGGGACTGATGCCCAGGAAGCTCCACCTGAACATGAGGAAGAACTTCTTCCCTGTGCAGTGACTGAGCACTGAACAGATCACCCAGTGAGGCCAGGGAGTTTCTCTCACTGGAGATATTCCAGAACCTGGACACAATCCTGTGCAATGGGCCCTAGAATAACCCTGCTGGAGCAGTGAGGTGAGCACAATGACCCACTGTGGTCTCTTCCAAGCTGACCCATCCTGGGATTCTGGGATTTTGTGAATTACTTGCTTTCTTCTGCTTTAAGCAGAAAGGCTGGAAGCTTTGCTGGGAGCTACCAGAGCTCTTTCTCCCTGGATAGTGCTCAGCAACTTCCTTCACACAAGTTTGCTGTCTACTCAGGACAGGCAGAGAAACCCACATCCCACTGCTGCCCAGACATAGAATAATCCTTACTGCCTTTGCTGCTCCTCTGCAACAGCAGTCTGCAATTTCGAACAGACAGGTCCTGACACTGAGGGGATTTTATGGGTTTTCTCTGTCATTACAATTTACTCGGATTGCTCTTATATTCTGAAATGTTGGAATTTCCTTGTATGCTATAGCCTAAATACTTTGGAAAGGTTCCCATCTTCCTTGTTCAACAGACAAAGCTCTGGTTCTAGTGTTCTCAGCTGCCTTTTGCCTTCCTATGCCTCCTTCCTATGCCAGTGACGGATGTGCCTCCCCACCACCTTTTCCAAGCCATGCTTGTCCCAATCTGTGCACCTGCAGCAAAGCTGCAGCACGTCAGGCTTTTCCTGGAGATCAAGTTACCCAGCTCCTTTCTCACGACTCTTATTGCTCCCATCGGAATTCCAGCTGCAGCAGGGATGCACAGGGCAGGGCAGCTGAGCATGATGATGGGAATTAATTCCCAATATGCTGGCAGGACCCAGAGGTGTTGGAACTCTTCACTTGGCAATGCAGCCGTACATGTCCCCAGATATCACTGAAGCATCTTCACAGCACAGCCTGGCCTGTGGTAACTTGTCAGCTCTCCTGCTGAGATCACTTCCCATGTTACCCTTTCTTAATTTTCTTCTTGCTGGATTCATGTTTACTCTGCCTGCAATTCCCCCAGGTTTCTCTTTATTAAATTTTGCTTTCCACCCATGTGCTTTGTGCCTTTTGCTTTATGCTTTTCTGTGCTTGTGATTCTGGTGTCTGTTGCTTTGCAATAATTTGAGCTCTCACCATTCTGACTAATCCTCCCAAGTATAAAATCTCATTACTCTCTGCTTGTTTCTTCTTCTGAATCATTAATGAGGGTGTCAAACAGAACAACTCCTGACATCTATCCCTGTGGTATTGTATTATACAAACACTCTTCACTTTGTTATATTGTCACCTATCATTTTGTTCTGGTCCTTCAGCCAACTTTGAAATGAGAATGCTCCTTCCAAGCCTGATTTACATTAATTTATCAGAGAGGAATTTCGTCAGTCTGTCAAGTGTATTGCTGCAGCCCAAATCTGGCTGGTTTTGCTCTCCTGCAACTGTGCCCTCTAGTGCTTCCTTTGGCTTGGATTCTTTTGGAATGAAAACATCAGCAATATTGCCAGGAAATACTTGTTGCTCGCTGCTCAGGGAGTTTTGGCCTTCTGAATTCCTGGTTGTACAAAACACTGTGTGCAATCCATGTTTCACTTCTGTGCTAAGAACTAGAGAGTCTTTTCAAAGTGACAAAGTTAATCTGCTACAATTATTAGGTATAGGGCATTGTTTCTTAAGCATTACCTACAACAGGAGTAATATTTTCAAGGAAGCATGGGAGCAGAGGAAAACATGGTTTTCAGACAGCTGTTTGGTTTTCATCTTGTTCAGCTGCAAACCCTTAGATGTGTTCCTTGCTGTTTCAGGTAACAGTGCAAGAAAAGCTGGGGTGGAAATGGAAAAGGCAGGCTAAAAAGTGGCTGCTAAGTATAGGAAGCTGGTAAATAGAGGTAAATTCTATTTGCAGCTTGCGGCTCACAGCTCAGGTTTGGTTGAAGGGTTTCCTGGTGCTGCTGGTGTTGCTTGTTGCCTTGTGCATTGCATCTGGCTGTAGCAAGCCAGTTCCTTTGTCATCCTGCTGCTGCTGAACTTGCCAGTAGCCCATCGAATGGGAGTGCCCATGCTGTCAGCAAATTCTTCCTCCTGCCCCTGGAGAAGCACGAGCCTCCCCAGGGGTTGCAGTCTCTATCAGCAGAGTCTTTATTTCGGGATAGACATGTTCACAGTGCATCAGTGGTACCAGATTTAACACTGCACCCAGAATCATCACATTTTTGGTGTCAACTGTCCCAACTGAGTGACACAGAACTCTTTTAACTGGGCCCTGGTAGACACTAATAAATAACATAGTTTTTGAAGTGGAAGGGTAATGGGCTAATGTTTGGTTTGTGTTCTGGTGTGAGAAAATGTGATGTGTTTTTCACAGTCAGCAATAAAAAACACCCTCAGGTCTTATTTTTCTAGTTAGCAAGAAGACTATGTATAAGAAAAACATAGACAGGTATCTTCTTATTCAGCATGCTGACACACCATGCAGAGCACTCAAGCTGCCTTGAAAGTCATGGAACATGGTAAAACATAAAAAAATATACCAAATAATTGGACAATTACGAATTACTGGGAACATCCTTTGTTTTACCAGCAGAAAATTGCACCCTTAACTGCGAAAGTAATTTTGATAAAATGAACTCTCTGGGCTAGGAATTTATCAAGCAAGTAAAGGTTGATTACCATTACTTGATAAAAGCATCAAATTGTCGATAATAATGTACTATCAGCACGAAAAACTCTTGCTCTTTCTACTTACCAAATCATCTTCTCTCTTTGTGCAACAGTTGCAGCATACGAGTTAGAATAGTAGTCTTGATTTTGCTATCAGTTAAATGGAGGAAAAAAACAATAATACTGTGAAGAGCTGAAAAGCTGTTTTGTAATTTTCATATTGCCTTGGGACCTTTGGAAAGAATTGCTCTCTTTAAGAATTGCAGGGAAAGCACTGCATCTTTTTCTTCAGCTGGTCTAGGCTATATGTTTCATTTCTAATTAAAGCATGACCTTGAAATGAGGATGGCTGTCACCTCATCATTAGCTGCATGAAATGTTCCCCCTGACCTCCCCAGGTTCATCAATGCCATGTTTTATTCCATCCTTTCATATTTCTCTATGGCCAACAAGTCTTCCTCCAGTTGAAAACATTTTCCCTTGGCCTCTGCTTCCCCATTCCTAAATGGAATTCCCTCCACATTAACAGTAAAATGGATATAAACTGTGATGTTTTACTGGGCAATGTATAGTCACAGACTCATGGGATCATTGACGCTGGAAAAGCCCCCCTAAGATCCTCAACTCAAGCTGTTAAACCAGTCCTGCCAAGCCCACCACTAAACCATGTTCCTGATCACCACGTTTACACAACTTTTAAATCCCTCCAGGAAGAGTGACTCCACCACTTGGCAGCCTGTCAAAAGAAAAGGGAAAGGCAGGTGCTGAATGAAAAAACTCTTGTAGTAGAGCACAGGCCTTGTGATTGGAGACAATGTCCCATATTTATTGGCAGGTGTTTTACTTCCCCCAATTTCAGTATTTTTGTAGATCAAGTACTCGCTGTGCATCAATCAAACAGGAACAAAACAGATAAGAATCTTCCTCATCATTAGGGGGTATAAATTCCATGACAATGGCAAATGCTACAAAAATGCCAATTTTTAGCATAGAGACTGATGGAGCTGGTGCCTTCTGATCCCAAACCCAGCAGTGCCCAGGTTCAGTGTGCTGGCCAGAGGCACATCCCCTCTCCAAACTGATTCCAAAGGGTTGGGATGAGGGGCTCAAAGCCCACCCACAAGGGCTGAGACTGCTGGAGAATCCCTCAGAGCAAATCTGCCTGGACCTGCCAGGTCTGAGCCTTGCAGATGACACAGGGACTGAGAGCACCTGGAGTACAGCCCAGGGAAACACTGCAACTGCAATCTTCCTCTGCAGTAAAAAGGACAACTTCTGCCATTGGCGTGATATCAGCACTGCTGCCCTCAACCTGAGCAGAAAAATAATTAAACAACTTTTCTGAACAAATGATCCCTTGCAGAGGTGGGCAAGATCATTCTGCTGACTCATTTGGGCTCCAGGACTCTAAATATCCTGGGAGCTGTTTGTACCAGGGTTGTGGGGAGGACCTTGACCTCCTGCAACAATTACAGAAACTGGAGAATGGTATAATTACTCCAACATCTTCAGCAAACACCTGGAAATCCTTGACCATGGTTCTGCCCGGGTCAATCCCCATTCACTGTCATCACCAACCTTCAGAGTCCACCGATAATCCCTGCCTTCCACAGTTTCAGGAGGGCAATAGAGTGAAGCTGGCCTGATATTTGTTCACAGCTGGGCCCCACCATCTAGTCAGACTCATGGGTTGGTATTTCCCACCCAGCAGGGCCTGTGGCTGGACAAGAGAGCAAATCAGAAAAGTCAGAGATACAGATGGGAAAGAAAAACCTCAAACTGGCATTTGAAAGAAGCACTCATTCAATAGGAAAATGGATCACATGCCTACAGCTCCACAGTTCTACAGGAGGGAAGAAGGGAAAAACAAGTGCAAAGAGCAGGAGGGATTGTGGTCACCAAGCTCATTGTAAGGCTTGGAGCTCCATCTCGTGGGTGCTGGCCACCAGCAGCGGTCACTGGCCAAGGGGGCTGGAGGTCATCAAACCTCTTGGGCATCTGGAGCTCAGAGGGGCTGTCAGAGCTATGGACACACTCTCATGGATTTGCTCTGAGGGATTCTCTGGTGGTCTCAGGCCTTGTGGGTGGGCTTTGAGCCCCTCATCCCAGCCCTTCAGAATCAGAAGAGGTGGTCCTCAGGGGCCTGCTTCAGGCACTGTTGGAGACTGGCTTTTGGTGCCAAGCTCCTGATGAACATGGATGGTTTTGGTGGGAGGACCTCAGATATCACCCCAGGGCAGGCTCACCCATAGATGTACAGGACCGTGTGGAACAGTTTAGGGAACAAACTGGAGCCTCCTATTCCCTAAAGATGCTCAAAGCATAACTACAAGACTAAGAAAGGGATGAGAAAGCATCTGGTTAAACCCAAAATAAAATCAGCTGCATGGGACTTTGAACAAGAAAGGCAAGAAAGCAGATCCTGTGTTAGAAACACTCATGTTTCTTAGAGCTATACTTTTATCCTACAGAAGATATATCTCTCAAGTCAGAGAGAGATTAATTACTTTCTAACAAAAAACCTATACCATTTGCTTACACCTTAAGAAAATTATGTCTTGAATTTCAGCAGTGGTCAGTGATGTTTAAGCTGCCTTTTTGTCTCTGGCTAATGAGATCAAGCCCAAAGGCATCTTCTCCCATACCAGCACCTGTGACAATGGTGACGGCAGGCTAGCAGGGCATGTTTTTAAGAAAGGAAAACAGTTCTTTTCTCCACATGCACCAGGGAGATTGATGTCAGGGTTATATGTCTATAAAATCCTTGGCTGCAACAGAGGTTTAATTCCCAAAAGCAACAGAGAATAATGGGGTTATTAAGTAAGAGGTTTTGCTCTAAGAAGCAGGATTTAAGGCTAAAACCTCTCCAGCATTTTCTGCTTGGTGTAACAACCCCAAAATCTCCAACCTCTCTGCAACAGTTCTCCTCCTGTCTCTAATTTTGCACTCTCCATGCCTCAGGAGCTGATGAATGGAGAGTAAACTGATGAATGCTTCAAAACTCAGCTTCCTAGGATCGGTCCTAATTTGTCCAATTGATAACTACCATGCTTTCATGAGGATTTCTCTTCCCACCAGCTAACTGACTCAGAATAAAACAAATCGTTATTATCCCTGCAGAATGCAGAGTGGCCTCTGGAAGATGTTTTTTTCTGTCATATTTTCTTTCTGAAGGATATACTCAGTGTGATAGTCAGGGCATGTGATTGCTGGGCTCCAGAGTAATGGTGTGCTGCCATGAACAGATTTGCTGACTTTCAAATCCTCAGTAGCTGGGTCTTGCTGTGGAAACAAACTCTCACATATTTTGTATGCAACAGTGGCTGTGCAGTTGCTCTTTACTTTAATTCTTCCATATCTGCATCTGTGCTTAATACCAGCATTTTTCACTTCTTTCCATATATAGAAAACTTCCATAAGCTTCTAATTCTTCTTACTTATGAACCTGGGGTGAACTCCAGAACATGAGCAGGCAATTTAAAAAAGTATTTAGAGAATGCAACATATAGGAGTGGGCAAAAAGGAGGGTGGTATGGTTGTGTCCTCTCTACTGCCAGCTGTGTGCTTATGTCTTCCCAAAGAGACTCCCTCCAGGACCAGGTCAATGTCCACAAATTAGTGAAACAGCATATCAGGAGCCTAATTAATGCTCTCCCTGCTGATGAGGAAAACAGTCAAGATGAAGTAAGACTGAGGAAAAGAAAACCCAAAAGCCTGGTTTATGTGCTCTGAGAAGCTATGACTCCAGTTTTGGTAGCTAAAAGGCTTAAAGTTTTAGCCCAGTTTTCTTGTTCCCTTTTCCACCAGGACCAAAGGCTTAAAAGGAGGCACTGGGTTTGGGGTGTGTGCAGGAGAATCCAAACACAGACATGCATAATCTGCCAGTTTGTGAAGAGGAAGAAATTGCTTTGAAGCACTCAGCTGGTTTCCTAGTTAATTTCCATGTGGCAATCATCAGTTCCATGACTGAACGGAAGAATGTTGTAAACAATCCAAAGTCCTGGCTTTGTGGACACTTACAAGTAGGTGTAGCCAGAAACTCCTTTTCAGAAGTTATGGACAAGCTGAATGTAATGATGTACACGGTTCCCTTAGTCCACAGCAAGTGACCACTGATCTGGAGAAAGACTCCTCGTCCGGAGCATGGATTGTGTGACAAACTGTCCAGTATGAAAAACAAAGCATCCTTGCAGAAGCCAACACCTGTATTTACAGGAAGGCTTCATGCAGCACAGATGGAACACCACTCGCTGCACCTACAACTTGCAGGATTCAAATGGAATTTCAGTAAGATGAAAAAAAGAAGCTGACAAAGCCCAGAGCATGTGAGAGCAATTAAATATACTTCAGCAAAAATTCATCACTCATGAGAGGTTTGACTGTGCAGGAGGATTAAAGAATACATTACATTGGAAGCATCAACAACAATCACTTTTGAATGAACAGTTACAGGAGCCAAACAAAAAAACTAGAGTTGCACACCAGTGAAGAAGCAGATAAAAGCCGAGTCTTACATGTAATTCTAAAACACACATAGAGAGCATCAGGCCATGGACTGGACCTGACAACTTCTCCTCACAAAAGGAAAGAGAAGACAGCTGTGAGAAAGTGTGCATTTTACGATTCAGTCTTTATTTCAGATATCCAAACTTAAACCTCACTTTTCTGTAATTTGTCCATGGAGTTAGTTTGTTGTCTTACTCTCTACTTTATTTGTTTTAAAATCACAACCTTGTGCATTAAAATCTCTTGGAAATAATAAAGAAAAAGTGAAGCAACACACAATACACCCTCCATCCCCCCTTATTTCATTATTTGAAATAACTACATGACACAGAATTAGCCAAACCACAGCTGAAAGCCATTTACAGAGATCAGGTCACAAATGAGAAATGAAGTTTTGACATTTATCCCAGAGAGTGTGAAATGTTTATGGAGTTTTTATCTCTTGCAATTAAAACCTTCAGTCGTGAAGGATATATCCCAGGTCTCCTGATGGATGTGTGCTGTAAGACAAAACCTGAACGAAGCTCAGGATACTGTGGCTGGTGCCAACAAAGAGTTAAATCATCTGCACTCTAAGTGAGCAGACAGGGAGATTCTAACAGGCACTTTAAAAATAGACCTACAGAAAGTACCGCAGTGCTCAGAGAAGGAGAAAGTGCTTTTCCAGGATACTGTAGTGCAGGTTTTATTCAGTTGTTTGACATATGTGCTCACACCCGGGGCTGGCAATCTCTCGGCTTGAGAGGTTTCACAAGAACCTTTCCCAAACCCTAACTCCCCCCTCATCGAAGCAGATGTGCTCCTGTGGTCCAGAGAGTCACCTGCTTTGAATTCTGTCCAGAGACACTCAAAACTTTCTAACTGTTCGTTCCTCTGCAGACTGGGCAAAGAGTGTGCTGCCCTGAGGACACACACATCTCAATCTGGCTTTCCTGTCAGTCGGTCCTTTTAATTACTCGCGTTTATGTTTTAGTGTCGGGATCCCTTAATCGTTAAAATGTCTGTGAGGCCAGAGAGAGAGGAGGGAGCCCAGGAAGAGCCTCACGCTCACTTGGGACATTGTGGCATCACAGTGCGCGCACATGGCAGCCGCGGAACTCCAGCCTCGGGCTCTGCGTTTGTCCCAGCTGGTCCCAGCGGTGGAATTCCTGTGGTCCCGGGAGCCGCTGCCCTCCGACGGTCCCAGCTCGTCATGCTAGAGGAGGAGGACATCGGGACAGCCCCAGGGGTCGGCGGTACACTGTCCGGTGAGTTTCTGTAGTTCCACTGCGGGTTTGTTACTGGTTCCAGGCTTTGCCTGTTTTAAGTAACTCCGGTTAGATTTGTTAAGATGATGTTTAGATTTATTCTTGAGTAGTCTCTATCACCTTCAAGTGTCATGGGACCTTCAAATGTCGTCTTGTTCCACCCTCTGCTATGGGCAGGGGCACCTTCCAGTACCCCAGGTTGCTGCTCCAAGCCCTGTCCAGCCTGACCTTGGACACTTCCAGGGGAGTGACAGCCGCAGCTGCTCTGGGCAACCCGTGCCAGGGTCTCACCACCCTCATTGAGGAGAATTTCTTCCTCATATCTATTCTAAATCAGTGGCTCATTCTAAAGTATTCAGCATATACTTAGAAGTTTGCAAGAAGAAACTGACACAAGTTTTTAATGACACATCAAACATAATTCCCCAAGCAAAAACTTCCTCTGTTGTTTTGTTTAATTAAGGAGCTCCCACAAGCGGCTCTATGGAACTGGAGCTTTTTGGGTTTTGGTTTGTTTTT